>BJCM01061671.1:0-30533 GCA_018326385.1 Flaveria bidentis
CAAACATTTCGACAACGAACGTTTGACTCGACTCATTCAACGAACTCTCCAACCACGTTACACCAATGTAAGTCGTGCTACTCTTCGAAGAGATTGTTTAAAAATGTGGAAAAAAACTAAAAATGAATTAATATCTTATTTTGAAAATTTACAAACCGGTGTTAAAGTAACTAGTGATGTTTGGTCGACACCTCACGGTTCACCGGACTCGTACATTTGTGTCACCGCCCATTGGGTTAATAATATCTGTTAATAATAATTATTTATAATAATATTTTTTAAACCTCAAAAGCCTATTTTATGAGGGTTTTTTTTTTAATTTTCTTTTCACCTACCCTTAAAATAAAGTTAAGACGAGAAACATCATTAAAAATAAAATTATTATTTTTTAGACGGCTGGTTAATTGTTAGATATTAATAAAAACAAGTTAGTAATAATTCGTAAATTACAAGGTTTTCTCAAATTAGACTATCTCATATGCCTATAAAGAAACCAATAAATTTTCTCCAATGTCCATCCAATCGGTAAATATCCATGGGTGATACACTTTAATAATGTTCTATCCATCAAACAAAAACATTCAAATATGCTATTAATTATAATACCTTGTACACAAACTTTTAATTCACTTCAAGGAGCTCATAATCATACATACAAATAGAAATATCAAAATACATACGATGATAACATATATACCAAAGCTAAATTGCATAGGCTTTGATATCAGAATCTTGTTCCAATTGTTTCATACGTTTTTCATCTAAGTGAACCCATGCTTCTACACCATCACCCTCACGATCATCCATCATGATCACCAAATTTTGAGTCGGAAGCTTTCCAGTGCTCGCCCAAACCGGCTTACCACAACCAAAATCAGCATCATAATACGAAAACTTGCACCAAGAAGTAAAGAAGTAGAAGCTCACAACATTATTAGTAAACATGTTCCGATTTGACTCAAAAAATGGATTAATAACAACCTCGTATGCTTCCTCGTCACCATGCGTCAGCACTTTAGTACAATCTCTAACGGTTTTACTAACCGAATCACGCAAAATCTTGAAAAAGTCCTGAAAAGTTATTGTTTCACCTTCACCAGGCCTGAGCCGGGAAGGTGATATACCCATAAAATTCCCACACGAGTTCGTGCGAAGTTTATGAAATACTTTATCTCTCAACCCTACTGGTTGAATTAAAAAAGAAGCCTTGGATCGGCCATTGTTCGCGCGATCCACGCGAACAAAAACCATCCACAACAATGCAACAACAAGTTGGACTTTCGAGGGTCTACGACCCCCATTTTCAATAAAACCAATGTTTTCACACATGGCGGATATCGCCTTCGCGTTAAAAACAAACCTTCGCGCCTTACCTTTTACACCCACGCTCGACCTAGGCATTCTCACGTCAAGTTCGGGCAGACCCCTTTGCGGGAAACAGGTTCCTAAGTTAAAAATAGGGGGAAACTTTTCATGTGTAAGTTTTCCACTACTTGTAGCAGCCCAAATGTTTATAAAGTTGCATATAGCACCCATATCCGAGATCCTATGTGAAAAACACATGCCAATAGCAAAACCACCACACTCAAAGATGGTGATCTTGACAGACAACATGGGATCATCAACTTCATCAACCTCACCAACCTCACGCGGGAGGAACCCGTTCAGGGCAACGGGTTCCAGCTCTTGTCTTAGGTCTAAAACATCCGAGAGTCGAACATTCGCCTTACTTTCAACATACAAAACACCTTGATCACTACAATCGATCAACGAAAGCTTGCGAATGTATCGTCCTGCCAACGGGTAGAATTCACTTAAAGTTTTTGATAAAGCATCCTCCAAATGACCACAAATATTGTTTCCATATTGTTTATTCAGATCTTTAGGTGGTGCAAAATAGTAGAGAATGAGTGGGATGTTCATGGATGGTGCTAGCTCATCAAAGAAAGAAAGCTTGTAGTACCGATCGATGGTGGATGTTGGTCTGGAGGGTTTCACGAGTTTTGATGAGTGGTTTGTGACCTTCATCGTTGGTGCAAGATTATAGCGATTATCATGTATGGAGAATTTATAGTGAAGTTAGTTCGACACTTACGATGCCTATTGATCACAATGTTTCTAGATATACAATCTTTGCGTTAAATTATACACTCCACCATGGTTATATTGGGTTTGTTAAGGTTTTTACTTTATGTTTATTATAATTTTCTTGTTTATTAAACTATAAAGTGTAATGTATTCATTTGCGCTCTTGGTCAGGCCTGTAACAAGTATCTAAAAAATGTTTTCTTTTCGGCCGGTCAAAGCAATGACTTGAGTGAGTAAGAAAGTAGGACCTTTTTACTCCGGTTGTGAGTTATTACTAACCCCTCTCTGTCTCTCCCCTGATACATATGAGGAAGATAAAAATGATTTTTATATAATTTTAAGATTTTAAATATTTGTACCATTTAAAACATAATATTTGTAACATTTAAAACATAATATAGTTCTATTGTTAAAAACTTTTTTATTAAAATATGAAACTACATACTTCTCAACTAAATTCTCTCATGATTTTTAGACGGATATAATTCTTTTAATATGTTATTATTCATTTAGTAATATTATATCATGAAAACGAGTATTTTATTTTTTAAATTTAAGTATATTATTGCTAGTTTTTCTATATATATATACACACACACATAGTGTCGCACAACGAGTGCAATCTTTAGTTAGTCTCTATGTATATACATGTCATATATTGTAATATTTGTATTGAACTAATGATAAAAAAAACCCTAGCCACAACCCATGAATGTGCTCCGATGTGTATACCTAACATATCATATGCATTTACGATCTTGTGCAATTGTAAGTCCCTTACATGTAGAGGAAGTTGGAATAACCGAAGGACATGGATAATGACGATGTGAGATTATAACATTTGTTTGAATATGATCTACGCGGTGAGAAGTTCGATGATCACTTCGATGACTTGATAGATTCATATAGATACTTGCTAAAAAACACATAGAAATTATAACTAGGATCTTGTTATGATATAGTAAATTAGGGGTGAGCAAAAAACCAAAATAACCGACGCAACCGAACCGATAAATACGAAACCGCTAGAAAACCGACGGTTTGGTTTGATGATGTTTTAAAAACCGAATTTTTCGGTTCGGTTTTGGTTTTGCTTGTAACAAAAACCGAAAAAACCGAACCGAAACCATATAATCAAACTTATAAATTTAGAGGTGTAATCATATACTTATAAAAATTATTAGCCTATTAGTTATTTATTTAATAAAAATTATTAGCCTATTAGTTATTTATTTAACTTGTGTTATCTAAAAGAGATTAAATATTTAGGTTTCAAGAATAATATTTAATTTTTGCTTATTTAAATTGATAGATTAAAATGTTTAATTGAATGTATTGTTTTTATATTTTATGAATTGTATTTAATTTTAATGTCAACTAAATAATAAAAACATATAGTTTATATTTGGAGATCAACAAAATAATATAAGGACAAAATTTTTTGCTTTAATTCATTACTTTAAAACATTTTTTTTCTAAAACTTGAAGCACAAATGAAAACCGAAAAAACCAAAAACCGAACCGAAACCGAAGTTAAAACCGAAAACCAAAACTGAAAAAACCAAAACCGAACGGTTTTAAAAACCTAGAAACCGAAATATCGGTTTTTGGTTTCGGTTTTAGGCCAAATCGAACCATGCACACCCTTATAGTAAATAGAAAGTGAAACCCGAACATAATGCAAGCGTTTGGGTTTCTTTTTGTGTTTCTGACTGGTGTGTATCATTATTATATATTAAGTGTTTCAATAATATGTTGCTGTAAAATATATTAATTGGTGAAACTAATTTCTTATGTAGGGAATAAATCATCACAACGTTGCAGTTGGTGGTTAGCGGACGATGATTATAACTGTCAATAGTTAGGACTAAACATAAGTGGAAAAGAGTCATGTGTAACTCCACATATGCCCTTCTGCAGGAACAATTGATGTTGATTGTACTCGCTGCTGATCAATTGTTATTGTTGCTGCTAATCAATTCAATTGCTACACTTAATTATTAAGTTAGCACTCATGATTGGTTGTAATTTATGTTCACTTACTATTAATGCTTCTGTTGCTATTAATGGTTAAATTGTCAGTTGATTACTAGTCAAACTCAAGAGTCTATCAATTACTACCAATTATTAGTTCTTTCTCATGGTGTTAGTTAAAATTTTGGGCAATATATAATTGGTGTAATATAGGTGTTTGAGTTTCATCTAGTCGTTCAGAAAAATTAGTTCTTTCTGATAATAAAATCCCATACAACTTACATTATATAAGAAAATTTCAAAGTAAATTCAATATATTGTTACTTATGATCAAGCGCTAACTTCGCCAGACACTCTCTATCTCTGCTAAGGAGGTGGTGCCATTCATAATTGTTGAAAAAATAGTGAAAAATGTGTTTGTTCACTAACTTTAAACATAAATAATTTATGTGTAATTATTATTAATATAATTATATTATGAATTGGGTATGTTAGAGCTTCACAACAAACCAAACTATGTTAAATATGAAGTAAAGATGAATAAAATATCTATACTTAATTAGAGTTGTGTGATTAAAATATAAAAAGTTATAAGAACAATAAGAAAATAAAAAAACTTGTCCCATGTAGAAAGAAGACGGAACCTTGAAGTAGTGTATAACCCTTTCTTAGTATTTGTTTCATTGGTCATAAAGAACAAGTGGGGATCCTAAAGGGTGCAATGCACGCTAACTTGCACAAACCTACACATCCGCTTGTGGGGTAGGCGTAATGTGTCGTTTTGATGGTGCACGTTCATATTACAGTATGCCGCTTCACACAAGCTATTATCAAACTGAAGGTTAGTTCAAGTTACCATAAACAGGAAGAAGTTCTTATTGCCTCGTTGCTACTCGTGCAAATGTTAGTTTCTCACTATTGGATTGGCATATATGGTGAAGTTAAAGCCGAAGAATTATCAGTTTTATTATAAGCTTTCCAACAATCTTGTTTTTTATTTGAAATATGCACCACAAATCACATATAAACATATTGAAAAGCTTTCCAACATACATTCTTATTCATTCCACAACTCTATTCAAGGTATAATTTCATATGCTCAAGTATTCTCTAACTTTACATACTGCTTTAGTTGTTATATTTTTTACGACCAGTGGTTCTACGGTAATATTATATTATATCATCAACCCTTAAATATCTTTTTAATTTCACGTATTTTTAGGGTTTTTTTTTGTCAAACTGAATTTGTAGTCCTTTTTAGAGCATACAACGCACTTGGTACAATTAATTTTCGAAAACGATTTGACATAAACTACGATGCCTAGATGGATTGTCTCAATATCCTTATAAAAAATTGTAACGATATAAAGTGATTCTATTTTTTGTTTGGTATGAACTTACTATTATAGTTTTTTGTGATCTGAATGAACTTTCATAATTAATTTCTTTAACTAAGTGTACTTAATTAATTATGTTTCTTCTAATATTGTTGAGTTAAGCAATTTATAATTAAATATTATTTCAGAAAAACTTCTTGCAAGTTATAATTGAACTTACAAGATTAAGACAGCTTTCTTGTTACCCTTCAATTGTTAAATCAACATTTCTAAATTTTATATATCTAATAAAAACCAGTTTGTAAATGTTATACGACATGCAAATGTCACATCGTATTATGAGTAAATATTTAAGAATTTTTCAAGAGTTACCTGTGAACTATAGGAATTGAGTATCACTATATAATAGATGAGGTGATTAAGCGAATTAGCAAACCTGTGAAAAAATAGTAATCAACAAAATCTAAGATTTCTTCGGTTACAGGTTCAACCGTAAAAATCGGAGGTATTTACTAATCATCGTTTATTGATCATGATGATAGGATATTATGATTTTTAAACTTTATAGAATAATGAATCATGTTAATCGAAAGACGGCAATCGTTAAAGTAAGATTCTTTTTGTTTGTTTTGAGCTTGTTTTATTATTTGTGAGTATTCTGAGTTGACATTACCTATATATTTAATTAGAACTGTCTGTGGGTTTCTTTCACCCATTGGTGTATCAGGTGTAGATACTCAATCTAAAAGCTCGGGAAATCAAGCGAGATTTTAAAGAAAGTATCCGTGCGAGAACTTTGATTCCGTGCGAGAAGTTAGTTCTCACGCGAGAGCTAACTTCTCGTGCGGAATCAAAGTTTTGCCACCGATACTTTCTTCAAAATCTTGTTTCAATTTCCCAAGCCTCTAGGTTTAATGTCTATAATCTCCCCCTAGGTTCGGTGAATCAAACCTTCAAAATCCACGTCTGTAACTTTGTAGTTTCCGTCATAAGCATACATCTTGTTATCCAGAGCATTCGTAATCAATCAACCAAACTGCATTGCTAAAAATGTATAAATTTGAAGTCTCATCAAATCTTCTCTTTCAAATTTGAGCAGATCAATAGGGTCGATGATATGAAATTCTTTGTCTACATAGTAGATGATCGCATCTCTAGTGTTCTTTTCATAAATCCATATCATAAGCTTTGACAAATTTTGGAACATGAACATGGATTGGAATCTTTCTAACATACTGAGAATGCTTGAACACTCTTATCTTCATAGAGCATGTTGGTGTTTAGGTCAATCCTAAACTCATCTTCAATCACTTTACATTTGGCAGTCTTAAAATCATTAAAGTTGGTCTTACTATGTCTCCAAATCAAATTTCTTATCCGCTTAGCCTTGTTTCGTAGCTTCTAGGGTTAAAAAGTGGCACTCATCCTATAACATAAAGATCTAAAGCTCTAGAAGTATGAAAATCATGCTTATCAAGATAATACTTGATAGCTCCAGTTTTCATCTTCAACACATACATCGGCTTCTCTTCATCACATGCTCAAATTGACACTTGTTTTGAATTCCTATACATGTCTAAGTGTGTGAACTTGTGCTTGTGTAATCAAAACTCTAACCTTTCTAACAGCAGGATTGTCTCCATGCTCAACTCCTAAATCAATCGGTATCTCCCTTTTTTCAAGCATAATATCAAAAAATAAGCTCTTTATATTGTTACCAAATATGTCAGGATATCTCTTCCAAATCATCAAACAGGCCATCTTATCATCTGATTCTTCATCTAAGATCTACCATCGAAAAGTATAGAATCCGGTCTCATACAGGTCTTTTGTAGTTGGATCAAGAGGTTGGTAATCCTTTGGATCAACATGTCTTGGTCCTAAGATATTTTCAAAACCTAAATCTCTGGAACGACCAACTATTAAGCCTAAATCTCCACCTTGGTCATCATCTCCATCATCCTTCTTCTTTCCTTTATCATCTTTACCATCATCACCACCATCATCATCATCACCATCCTCGTCATCATCATTATAATCAACCTTATCTAATCCATCATCATCATCTTCAAGCTATAACTCTACATAAAGTGCTATGGAGTGACGATCACATCAATAAAGGCTTGCATCACAGCTTGATCTAATGTAATATCTTCAGTAACAACCAATGAGGCTCATGATCAACTATATTAGTCTCTATCCGTAAAGTCTCATCAACAGAATCAGGATCAGCTAAATGTCGCTAACTAGATTCTCCAAACTCAGATGATCTTTTTTGATTAGGTTGCACTAACGTAAATGAGGAAGTAAACTCCTTAAACTGACTTTCCATAATTTGACATAACTATATAGAAACTACAATAGATGCTCTAAGCTCCTAATCTTAGTGTCTTTCTCTTGATTCTCTAGCTATAGATTATCTGTCAATTTTCTCTTATTTAATATCTCTCTCTAGTAATTGAACCCTTTGTTCTAAAGTAGTAGGAGTTGGTAAAAACAAAAAATTTTCTAGTAGTACGTCTATGGTCAGGGAGAATGTTGATCAGATAATCCATATTAATAGCTTCATCATCATCTTGACATCAAGGAGGTGTACTTTGGACATGTTTTGTTATAGGTATAGGTGAATCAATTACAGTAGTTGATTTTATAATGATCATTAGAATCTCTTGATATGCAGCCTCACTAACAGTAGTCACTGATGGCTCAAAAATAGGTATGTCTCTACTAGGTAAGATAGTGGTCATCAAGGTTCGTGATTTTCTTATAATAACACATCTTCACTACCCTTACCATGTACACTAGTATAAGGAGCAACTCTATTCCTAGCCATAGATTTCTTCCTCTTCTTTGTAGGTAGAGAGTATTTACGAACAAAGTCAGCATATGTATCATCTGTATTACGTTTGGCCGGTGTAACTGGCACTCTTGCTCTCTCTTATGGAATGTAAGACATTCTGTCTATATCTTTACTAGTTGTCTCATCACTTAAGCTATCATCAAACCAAGACTCTATCTCCTCATCATCAGTAATAACCCTCTTTTATGTAGAACTATCAGGTATATTTGTAAGAGTTCTTGTAGGAGAAATAATATGTTTAGTTTGATGAGGCAACTTTCCTTCTTGTTGCTATTGCTGCTCAGCTTACTGATCAGATGAAAATCTTATGAGAATCTGCCAAGTTTGGAAAAAGTGATATCATTTCCAATCATTTCCTCTCACCTATCAGATTTGTGAATATATACTTCTTCATTACCATAACAAAATAAGTCATAGAATGCAAATTAGCTAACTCAGGATGAACAACATGTTGGATGAACCTCAGATACATGATAAATTTCTTCCTAGCATATTAGATGAATAATATCTTGGTTGGGACATTAACCTAATCAGCAAATATAGCTCTCAAAATCCTGTGTGGAAGATCATCAACAAGTAATACTAACAAAGATCCAAACACAACACTCATGCTATCCAACCCAGCCTTCAAGTTACTCAGACAATGCACCACAATATGAAATAGAAACTTCTAAAACAGTGGAAGATGTTTGTTTTCTGATGATGGGTACCGGTAATCATATCTCACCCTCTATAAACAATCTCTAACAACAACATAATCAATCTTGGTTGGGATATTAACCTGATCATTCAACTATAATACTTTGTTAATGATCTCAGTTGTGATCACAACCCTTCTCCCATTCATATTGGCAACAATACACTGGTCACCATCATCATCTCTCTCTTTAGCTGCTTAATTCCAAAAATCATCAATGACCTCATAGTATATGGAATGATTAGAATAAATAGCATAATAAACTCGTGAAGTCTTTACTCCTTCAATGAGAGATCTGAATAAGGCTTTATCATCAGCTTCATCTCCAAGATAAGCCATATCATTATGGTTTTTGTTAAAAACCATTGATCTTGCCATCTATAATCAAAACAAACACTTAATCAGTTTTAAATTAATCAGAAATTAGGGTCTTGAAAATCTTGAAATTTTGACAAGTATAAAAATTTCACGTGATAACATGAATTTTTCGCATGTTCATATTTTGAACCAAAATCAACTTAGTGTGCAAAAAGTTTTACTTTTCGCATGTATTATATTTAACCAAAAGTCAACTATTCGTGTGAATAATTGACTTATTCGCATGCGATTAGGTTTATGTAAACAAATTTTTTTCTCATCTGTACATCTTCAACGGGACTTTTCATGTGCGAAAAGCCCATTTCTCACCAATACCAATTTTCATATTTTCACAACTTTCAATCATTCATACATGATTATTAAGTGTTGTTTACCATATATTTGAGCATTATTACTGTTAATTTCATCAAGGTGATGTTAATTTTACTATTAAAGGTACGAGACTTGTTCAAATCATACCAAATCAAACTCTAGTCAATAAGATCTTGTTTATTCATCAATGTGACGAGTTTTCTTCAAGAAAATGTATTTATTATGTTATATTTGAGTTTTTATCCTCTGTGATTATAATTTAACATATTATTGTCTACAATTGTGTTTTTGAATTAGTATCATTTTACTTTCATTTATTTGATTTGAAGGTGATTTGCTCCAACAATCCATCTTTGAAGAGGGATTACATGCTTCTAATTTTTAATTTTTTTTATTTTTTTTGTGTATACTGTCATATTATTATTTGTTATTGAAATTCATTTGATATGAGCAAATTGTTTTAATGTATTTGTAGTTGGGCAAATGATGGTGAATTTGTTTTGAAACTCTATATTAGCTTTCTAAATAATCTATTTAACATGTTTTGAAACTCTATATTAGCTTGCTAAATTGTCTATCATAGCAAAAGATACTGAATTTGTTTTGAAAACAAGATTAAACGGTTCATATATTCAAACAATTATAAGATTTTTTTTGTTTTCTTAAATTATGTAGTGATACACATGTATGATATATTTACAACTACTATACAAACTTTTGGATAAGAACTTATAACATAAACAAGTTTTTCTCTCCAAATTTTAAAAACAAAATATGAGCTAATATACGGCTGACTTTCACATCTTTAGACAAAAGGATTCTTTTTAAATTTTAAAGAAAACAATTTCGTTAAGTGTTTTGCAATCGGGTTTGGATAGAGTTTAATCAAGATAAGAATGATAAGAATTAGGATTTTGAGTAAAAATTACACTGTCCGTGTAATTTATTTTTTTGGTTATATATCGAGCCGGATCAACCCATAAACAGGGTAAGTGGCCCGATCTGTTGCTACTCGATAACACTTTCACTAAACTCCGGCATCAGAGATCAGACCAAACGACTGAAAGTCGAACAGATCGCCGGAGAGAAATGGGGACGACGTCGGCACTGGCGCCGGGGCTCTCACGGAAGCTGAAGAAAGTTCTCGAAACACGCACCGACACTCCAGATCTACTCGCTTCTCTCAACACACTCTCCACTTTCTACACCGATAACACACCTCCCGCTCGCCGTAACCTCCGATCAACCATCGAGAAGCGATCTCTCTCCATTAATCATGAGTTTCTCCTCGCTTCCGATGCCGCTCAGCAGGTTTGCTTGTTTTCATTCGATCTGTTGTTTCTGTTTGTGTTTTGAATCAAGCGGTCATTGATGTGTGTTGCTTTTTTTTAGGCTTTGGATCGGGTGGAGGAGGAGGTGATTTCTCTTGCTGAATGCTGTGAGAAGTGAGTAATTGTGCTTGTTAGGAGATCGGATGTGGTTACGTGTAGTTGTTTGGTGATTGTGAGTTTTGTGTGAAATTGAAGAGGATCTGTTGGGGAATTGAGAATTTCTCTTATGATGTTGAATGATAATGTGATATGACATGTTTTAATTGAAAGTTAAGACTAAGGTGCATACATAGCTCATGATGTAAATGTTGCAGGATTGCTATGTCTTTAAGTAACTGTAATGCTACTACCGGAGATATTATCACTACCACAGAAAGGCTTAAACAGGAACTGGAAGTTACTACGCAGAGGCAAGAGATTGCATCGTGCTTCCTTCGAGATTATCAACTTTCTAACGAAGAGGTGATGATATTTTATGGTGATAAGTTGTGATTTAACCTTGGCATTGAATCACAAACGGGGTAATATGTGAGTGTACTTACTTTTGGTAGTTCTGTAGATAAATGCGCTTAGGGAGGAGGAATTAAATGAAAACTTCTTCAAGGCATTGAGCCATGTACAGACAATTCATGCAAATTGCAAAGTCCTTCTCAGGACCCATCATCAGGTAACCTCTCTTGCTTAGCATAGAAAGACACATGCTTTTATATATTCTATTTGTGACAATTTTCAATCCCATTGTTGTAATGTGATACTTAGGCACAAATATGCATGTCTTCTTTCGGTACATGGTTCCCCTAGATATATGATACTGTTTGTGGTTGAGTTTTCTAATTTTCTTGGAATAAAAGAATGCCTTTTCGTAAGTTTTATATGTTGTATCATTGTATCATGAGCTATGTTAGTGCCTTAAGCTTAACAGTTACTCTCCATATATTGGAACCATAGTTGATATGTCATTACAAGTAGAAAAAATTTAAGACCCTTTGTTTAGTTGTGACTCGATCCAAGTCAGAGTAAGAAATGTAGCACATTCATAAGTGTGCATGGACTGAAATAAAATCGTACTTGGCTATAAAATGTTGTAGAAAGGTTTTTATACTTTTACAGAGAGTGGGGAAATGGGTAGGGATTAGGGAAAGATAATTACATCATTTATGCTAGCACTCACTATCTGGCCACGTATTCAAGAGAGATTTTTTCTTCAGGTAGGCAAAGATAAACGTCTTTGATATTGTCCCATAAGTATGATACCTCTATGTTGCACTCATCTGTTTTCCAACTCATATAAGTTAAAAGAGCATATGGTACAGATGGATTGCAAGTACCAATCTAGACGTCATATGAAGACTGCTACTACTTTTATCATTATCATGTCTTTTTATCTTTAAAATTAATTTTTTAAAGGGACACCAATAAATGCAAAGGCTGGAACATTGTTAAATTTATTTGCAGCTGACAGTTGCTTTTGAATATATGTATCTTTGTATCTAATTCTTTAGCAGTAGTTAGGTATGTACCGAACTAAGTCTGAGCTCAGCTTGTTCTAAATGTATAATTTTTAACAAGGTCAAGTATCATTGTTGTATTGATAACTGATAAGACCTATTTAATTGCATAGATCAGTTGAGATACAAGATATATGGACACAAGAATTCTTAATGGTTCATGCTATTTCAGAGTTTTACTCCTTCCTATAACTCTTTGCAAATATTTTGTTGTTTCTGATTATTCAATCTATACAGCGTGCAGGTTTGGAGCTCATGGATATGATGGCCGTCTATCAAGAAGGTGCCTATGAGCGTCTGTGCAGGTGAATAATAAATTCCAAAACTTGTAGGGTTTTTCTTTGGTGATAGTTCTTACTTTACTACATATGTAAACCATCAATTGAACACTACTAGTGATGACCTTCACTGCTTTTGGTTTTGTATAATCCACTGATAGTATTGTTAATCTATATTTACCACTAAAATAGTACTTTACAAAGATATTTTGGGCTCAACTCGTTAGCCTATTTAATTTTAGTTTCATATGTGGGTCCATTCCATGGTGTGAGGTTAATTGGAGATGGGAGCCATAATGTGGAGAAGCAAAACTTAATTGGAGATGAGAACCATAATGTGGAGAAGTAAAACTAAGCATAAGTTGAAATTTTGTGTTGCCTTTGCATTCTTCTTCAAATCACTTATGTTAGCCATGTTATTCATCAAAGGAGTGAGTCAGAAAACATTTGACTATCAGCCACTAACTAACAATTCAGGATCTAGTTGTTGGTGATTTTTTCTGTTCTCACCTTTCTGTTTTCTTGTAAAGCAGGGTGGTTTTTGGGTTCTTTAAAAACTGGAAAACTTCTCATGACCTATATCTAAACAAACAAACAAACATACCCAACGAGTCCCTCTCAAATAACAGGGTCTTAAGAGGGTAAGATGAGGGCAAACCTTACCTCTATCTCATGACCCATACCTACTCTAAGTTAAAGCTGGAAAACTAACTACAAATTTGAAGAAAATAATTGCTTTTCCAAATAAATCTTAATTTCTCTGAAGTTACAAAATTGTGCTTCCTCTCTTGATTCTGTCATCTGTGGCTATTTTGTCTTTCACCCAGGTGGGTTCAGACAGAGTGCAGGAGATTAGGTGACACTGATAACCCTGAAGTTAGCGAGCTTCTCAAAATGGCAGTTCGATGTCTCAAAGAAAGACCTGTGCTGTACAAGTATTGTGCTGAAGAGGTAAGTATTAGTGAATTATCATCTTTAGCTGTGATATTGAATAATTATAATATTATATAAACCTAGTATAAAAATGTTGCATTATTTGGTATTTGGATGTGCTTGGGGTGTAGTTAGAAAGAATCTAAATGGGGAAAACTCAACTGTTGTTAATTTCTTTTTTACAATTTGAACCTTAGTGATAAATATAACCTAAAGTAACTTTTCATGTGTGAATTTGTGGATATTGCAACCTCTGTAATTACCATTGTTGACACCAAAGTCATCATTTCCCTCTGTTGGCATAGATATGAAATGACTATAGAGTTTAACCCAAAAAGTAAGTTAGAATTTGGCCTAGAATTTTGTTGCCCCTGGTTTAAGGTGGAGTGTATTTCAGCCTTAACAAACAAGAGATCTGGTGTTCGATCCTTGGGGTTGACACCCTCCATTGCCATACTGCCGAGTTAGCCTGATTTACCTCTCATATGTTGGGCTTGGTGCGGTTTTGCGTGGGTTAGTTTGTGTGTGCGGTATCACACAAGCACCTATAATTTTTCATGTAAAATTAGCGTATAATTGATTGACAGATAATTAGAAAAGTTACAGATTATGCTGTAAAAAATAACCAGTGGAAAAGGATCATAGAAAGAGTTCTAAAGGGGTTGACAAGTATTGAATTGGTGACCTCCAGTCCTATAAATCTCTGCAACTAAGCTATGAACACATGATGGTAAATGTATACTCAGTTGTTTTAATGTTTTTCAAGTCTTATGATTTGAGAAATCAATATACGAGATGACCAGAAATGAACTTGTAAAAGTATTTAAATTCAAATAATGTTTGAAGGTTATAAAATATTAAATAGTATTACACAAAAAGTATATTTTCGTAATGGTATTATTATCAACATAACTGCACCTAAGTGTATCCAATTTGACACTGAAAGTTTCTATTGTATGATCCCTAAATTCATGCTAGAGGCTTTTCCCAAGTTCATTATATTAAAAAGACGGATTTCAGTTTGTTACATACAATTACATTTAGTGTCAAGTTGGATACGTTATGTAGCTGCCAGCTGGTGGAAAAGAGGTAGATGATTAATATTATTATTTATAGGTCATCAGTTTTGTGTTGAGGCTGATATCTAAACTGATCATTTTACACCCAAATAATCAGATAATAAGATCAGAATAACTCTATCCTAACACTAAAAAGTACTTTATTTTAGGACTTCAAGTTGCATTTATCAATCTAAATTGCGCATCCAAACAACCTCAATTTTTTTTTATCAAGCAGTCGATTAATAATTGGTAGGTAGCAAATATGAGGCACAATGCACTGTTTAGAAGATTTATAAGTGCTCTTACACGTGGAGGACCTGGTGGAATGCCCAGGCCAATCGAAGTACATGCTCATGATCCACTACGCTATGTAGGTGACATGCTTGGTTGGCTGCATCAGGTGTGTGAATTTCGAATAGCTCTTGATGTCACTCCTTTTTCATTATGATTTTTTAATTAACTTGTATCTATTTTTATTTTACTTATTTATCTTAATGCAGGCTCTTGCATCTGAAAGAGAACTTGTATTTGTGTTACTTGATCCAGATGCAGTGGTGGATACTGGACCAACTGCACGGCGATTCTCCAAGAGCTCAGATAGTAATGAGGATAAAGCAGAAGCTGATTTGACATTTGTTTTGGATAGGATTTTTGAGGGTGTTTGCCGACCTTTTAAAGTCAGAGTTGAACAAGTGTTGCAGTCTCAACCAAATCTCATTATTTCATATAAGCTTAGCAACACCCTTGAGTTCTACAGCTATACTGTGAGTTCATGTAATATGACTAGGGGTGACAAGAAGGGTGGTTATTTGTACAGGTTCTCTCTGTTTGGGTTAACCCAAAACACATCTAGTATAACCCTTTTTTTATTTTATAGGCCAAAGGTCTCTAAATATTAATCAAGTTTCACAAATTTTGACCTAGGTTAGTCAACCTTTTTATAAGAGGTTTAAATTCTCAACTTTCAAGTTTACTAAAATGTTACCAATTACATATGCTGACATCTCATAATCAATGTGGTTAAACCTCTTAAAGATGTTTTGTGATCTAAGAGGAAAAACTGTGAAACATGGTTACTGTTTACTGACGTTTGCCCTTTTCTATAACATTCAATGTGTAAACCAAAATTAGAATTTAGAGTAATATATACTTCAGTAAAAATAATAATCCAGTTGTTTAAAAACACACTTTGTAGTTACTTTTCCTGTAGAGAGTAAACATAACCTTACTCGACCCGTTCATAAGTAAATGGGTCAAAATTGCTACATCACTGCTAGGCATCGGACTTCTAACCTGTCGGCGTCTAATACAGTGTGTAAATGTGATAATAGGTGTCAGATCTGCTAGGGAGAGAAACAGCTCTTTGTAACACCCTTTGGGGTCTTAAGGATGCCGCTCAGAAAACATTCTTTGACATTTTAAAAGTTAGAGGGGAGAAGCTTTTGAGATATCCCCCACTGGTTGCTGTTGATCTTTCTCCACCACCCGCACTAACAGAAGGAGTCTCTTTGTTGCTTGAACTAATCCAGATTCATGACACCATGATGGTTCCTGCGTCAGGGAAAAAACCAAATTTTGATCCTGTTATATCTGCTTTGCTCGATCCTATAATACAGGTAATTAATATATCCTAATAATTTCTTACCAAATTATTGAAATTACGTTTGAGTAAGAACTATAAGTAATAAAACAATGATATCAACTTTTTAAAATTTTGTTTTTAAACTTTTTTTCCAAAATGAACTTAAACATTTTGTTTCAAAACAATTTGTATTAAAAAATATCATTTTTAAAAGTTTCCTTACTATAACTCCTAATTTTAGTTATTTTTTGTTTATGAAAAATTACTTATTAAAAACACCAATTTAAATTATATCTTATCTTTGAAAATGTTTGATGTTTTAGAAAAAATCTTATTTCATAAAAAAATGTTGTTTTAGAAATAACATTAATAAAAAGATCTCTTTCTTAATTTATTTAAAAACAATTTTAATCTAGTTGAATAATATTATCAGTAATTAAGGTAATTATTTAATAGGAGAGAGAAGCGGGAAATTTTGGTGAGAAGAAATGTGGTGTTGCCTCTTGTTCTCTCTAGTTACTCTTCTATTAGAGTAGGAATATAGTTTTTTAAATTTCTGTTAAAAGTTTCTATCCGTTGCCCCATTTTTACTCCTTCTCAGCCTGCACAGGCCAAATCCATGTCTATACATCAACTTGGTTCATCTAACTCTATCTGCATGCACTTTTGATTGATGACCATTTTTGTTTCTAGCGACTGTTTCATTTTGGTTTATTCACATGATTAATCTAGATTTGCGAACAAGCAATGGAAGCACACAAGTCAAAAGGATCGATCGAGTCATCTAGAAGAAGCAGAACAAAGCCTGACGTTAGCCAATATCGAAGATCATCTGTTGATGCTATTTTGGCAACTAGTAGCCAAGCATTTCCATCTAAGGTCCCTATTTTTCTCACTGTTTTACATATTTTCTTCAGGTTCTTTTTTACATTGTCAATTCATCTGGGTTTCCTAAAAGAAATTTAAAGTGAAATTAAGTTTATAGTTAAAGAGGTAAAAAGTTATCTTAATTCATATATGTATGTAGATCTCTATATAATGAAGAAGTAAATAAGGATTTTTCCTTTATATCGGGCCATTATGCTTTATGTTTTCATGATACAACCTAAATTTGGATTCAATTGGATCTATGCATGCAGAACAATGAAACAGCCTCGAAGATTTTCATGATCAATTGCTTATGTGCGATACAACAGCCATTACTAAGACACGATGTGGCTTCTGAATACGTGACGAAACTTGGAACAATGATTGATAATCACAAGTCTAGCCTTGTGGAAAAAGAAGTCGACGCCATTTTGACAAGATGCGGTTTGTCAAACAAGATGTCTCTCTTCCGAAACTCCACTGCTGACTCACCACCATTAGCTGACATGGATGACACGTCACCTGATTCTCTTTCCGAGTCTCTTAAAGCTTTCTTTGGGTTGATTCTGGGAAGTGAGAGCTCACTCCCTGAATTTGAACAGATGAACCTTCCGGGCCTGCGCTCTGAAGCCTGCGCCCAGGTGGCTGCATCTTTGGCAGAAGCTTATGATGTTATTTACAAGGCAATTATGGATCCAAGCAACGGTTATGCTGATCCTAAGTCATTAGCCCGACACCCCCCAGATCAAATACGGACCATTTTGGGGATCTAATATACGGGTATAACATTGTATTATCATAAACTGAGCTTTGTAAGAATATTTTTTTGCTTTACATATGTTGCAGTTATTTTTATTTTAAACATATAAACAGTTTAGATGTGTTGAAGATTTAATTTTGAAGCAAAAACCGACAAATTGTATTAAAATGCATAAAATGTCCTTTTTTTAAAAAAAAGTTCCAATGTTTGTGTAGTAATGGTAGAAATAATGATTGATTTGAAAATGCTGCAGTGAACAGAGTGGTTGTGTTTAGGGTAAGTTTCATGCAATGATGAACAAAAACGATGGAGAGAAAATGAACCTATGGAACAGTTTGAACCCATGAAAAATGCAGGTAAAAAAATCATCGTATGAGATCTAAACAGGAAATTATATACCTATAAAGTATTCATAATATCACATAGGTACATTTTTCTGCACCTCTCTTTCCTTTTTATATAAATTGTAAAATGGATAACGAGACTCATTTTATGTTCAAAGAATATTAAGTTAAGAGTAAGAGCATGAGTAGCATGAAAGTATAAGTTAAAGGCATGAAAAGTTTTAATTGAAAGATATAAACACAACCGGGAAAAAGGTAAATTTAATGTGAAAAATTAAAATTCAACATGCTCTTGTGGAGCATGGTGTTGTGATTATGTGGCAACTGAGAAACAAGAACGTTGATAATAAAAAAAAAAGTTGGATTATGGATTTGAGCGCTCCTATGAGAAAAACATACAATACATAAAGAAAAAAATAACATGAAGAAATGTGGTGTTGCTACATGGATTCGAACGGAGATTATGATAGTTAAAAAATACCTTTTGAAAACTATTGTGACACTTCAGATAAGAACTAATTTCTACCAAAATCCTTAAAGGTTCTAAGGAATGCGCTCTTTTCAAACTAATAGTATGTTGGGAATTACAAAAAACACACAAGATGTGTAAATATAGTTTCAATAAACATAATAAAACTAAATATATTAGTTTATCTGTTTTTCCACACCGTTTCTTTAATTTTATCTCATTTCACCTAAACATATCTGAAAAATATATAAACATATACATATATGCATCTGCATATACATATAATGTATATGCATATCAGTATTAGATAAAAGACTATCAATACCATATATTTTTAAAAGTAAAAATCAAACATTTTGAAATTTAGATGCAATGCATGCTAATGAATTTACATAATAATAGACATTAGAATTTAATAGTCCACATATGCAGATAATAATTTATAGTGACAAATTCATCAATCGCACTTTTAATTTTCATATTAGTTGTAAATAGCAATCCAAGTAGCATGTCATAGATTTACATTTGATTTGCAACTAACTTCCGCTCAATTATGTTTTTTTAGGTTTTTTCATTTTTGTTCATAATTCATCGTCTTGAACGAAACTGAGCGAAACTCATCTGTAAATATTTGACGATTATATTAGTAGAATTTCCATTGAAATTAAAAATAAAATATAAAAGTAGTGCTGGTAAATAATAAATATAAATCATTAGAACTTCCCTTGAATTAGTCAAATTCAATTTATATCTTATTTACAATTTCAGTATTTAAGAGCATTATATTAACACAAAGATGTCAGGATGGCCGAGTGGTCTAAGGCGCCAGACTCAAGTTCTGGTCTTCGAGAGAGGGCGTGGGTTCAAATCCCACTTCTGACAAAAATATTATTATTATCATCATCATCTTTTTTGTTTTCCTTAACAACACATAACATCTTTCAACTTTTACTCACTCATCACCACCATTTTCATCTCTTCTCACAACATCAATCTTCATCCTCAATCGCTGCTACACCATGGCCACTTCTCGTTCAATCTTCACCACACTCATACGGTAACGTATCTCACCTCCTTCACCTCCATTTCACCCCTTCAACTTCCACCAAACCCTAACATTTTCATCTCCAAACCCTAGGACTCACAGCAGAACGGCGACCAACACTCTCCCGAGGCTCATCTCTTCGTCTCCAATCGCCTCCAAATCTGAACTCGTTTACGATGAATCACCGATTTCAGCTCACGAAGAAGATTCCAACGGCGGCGATGATCTGAAGAGTAGAATATTCCGGTTGAGACTGCCGAAGCGTAGCGCCACTAATGTTATTGAGAAGTGGATTAATGAAGGAAACCGAGCCACGATCCATGATCTCCGTCGTATTTCCAAGGAGCTTCGTAGATCGCATCGTTTCAAACATGCTCTTGAGGTTAGACATTGAAAATTTGTGATTACTTTGTTTAATTTGGATCAATGTGCTTGTAGTTGGTGAATTTGTGCTAGATCACTGTATTGTGTGATGTTAGTTTGAGAGTGAGATTATATTTACAATGAACAGATCAAATATGCGCTTAGATGATAGATTTATGTTTCAGCATGTTGTTATTATTATCATTGCATTTTTGCAGTTATCTGAGTGGATGGTTTCGCATGCGGAGTTTGAGTTATGTGATTCAGACTATGCGATTCGTATCGATTTGTTGACAAAGGTTTTTGGTATAGATGCTGCTGAGCGTTATTTTGAAAGTTTGCCTCTTGATGCTAAAACAACTGAATCCTACACTGCTCTTTTACACTCGTATGCTGCTTCAAAACTGACTTCAAAGGCGGAGGATCTTTATGAGAGAATGAAAGAGTCTAATCTTTCAATGACTGCGATTACATACAATGAGTTGATGACGTTGTACATGTCGGTTGGGGAGGTGGAGAAGGTCTCTTCTGTTGTTAAAGAGCTTAAAAGCCGGAATGTGGCTCCGGATATTTACACTTTTAATGTTTGGATAAGCTCGTGTGCTGCGTCTTTAAAGATTGATGAAGTCAGAAACATTCTTGATGAAATGAGTGCTCATGAGAGCGGGCAGAGTGAGAGTTGGGTGAGATATGTGAAGCTTGTGAAAATCTATCTTACATCGGGTCAACTTGTTAATTCAGAGGTCAACTCTGTGGTGGAAAGTGAAAAGGGTATTACACAAAGAGAATGGATAAGTTATGATTTTCTTATTATTCTGCATTCTGCTTTGGGAAACAAGGGTACCCTTGATCAAATATGGAAATCCTTAAGAATGACGAATCAAAAGATGATTAGTAGAAATTATGCTTGCATATTATCTGCATATATGATACTTGGCCATTTTAAAGAGGTAGAAGAAATAATTGATCAATGGAATACATCTGCAACAACCGATTTTGATGTCTCTGTATGTGATCGGCTTTTTAAAGCATTTCAAGAAGTTGGGTTGGTTGAAAAGGCCGAAGCTTTTCGTGAATTGCTATCCAAAAAGAAGTGTGAACCACAATAATTTTGTGCAGAATAAGCTTTTATCAGGTAAAAGCTTATCCTTCTGAAATGAATTTCTTTACTTTTGTTTATGTATTCTTTCTTTGGTGCCAAAAGGAGACTTTTCATCATTACTTGTTAAAGTGGCATGTCAACATAGATGTGTTGATTATTCTTATAATAGTTATTATTTGACTTCACAATGACAATTTTGGTCCTGTTAACCTTTTCTTGATGTCATGTCATTGTGTTCTGTTAAAATTAGATCAAGTAATTATACTCCCTTTGTTCAAGTATACTAGATAGTTTTGGATTCTTTTTTTTCTTCTTTCTCAATGATAGTCATATTGATAATTCTGGAACAGTTAAGTAGTACTTCTTTTGATGGGTCAAACTTGTCATTGGTTCAGATAACTGGGTTGACCCACATCCTTTATTGAAGAAAGAAATCTGGCAGTTGCAGATCTCTTGTTATATGAAGAGTTTTGGTTTGTGGCTGTATTCCTGAAAATGGGTTTAGGATGGAATATTAGTTTTAATTTTAGTTTAGAATATAAACTTAAGGTATGATGTTAAGTAATGTATCCTGTTATTGTTTATTGGGTTTTAAGGATTTGACATTTGATTGAGAACCAAAACTCTGTTGATGGGTTTTGTAATGATTTTCATTTTTGGTTGAGAATATGTGGTTTTTGATTCTTTTTGGCTTTGATTCATTCATCTTTCTTATTTTGGCTTTTAGCGGTGGCGGGTATGTAATGGTGCATGATGCAACGGTGGTGATGCTAGTCACTAGTTGTTGGTGGTGGTGTTGATGCCTGTTGGTGGTGGTTGTCATTCAAGTTTGGCTCATTAGTAATTTTTTAAGTAGGCTGGAGTTCTGTTTGTTAGTTTTTTACGTGCATACATATATAATTATTTGTTATTTTTCATAATTATATCTATAACTATATTAAAACAAAGATACATGTTCCATCATGTTTGGGTTTGGGTTTGTTATGGATTTGTTCTTTTTATGAGTGGATATTTGAATGAGCCGTTAAATAAAGTAAGTTTAACATCAAGGCACACGAGGCCAATTTGGTCTTTTTGCCCCATAGGGAATTTTCTTGTAATTTACTCAAACAATAATATAACTGGTATACATGCACCTCTCGAATAGAGGAGAGAAATCTTATCCTGTGTATCGTTAAGACAATGTAAATAGTAATAAAAATAAAAATAAAAATATAAAATAAACTTAACCTCCATTATCTTATTTCTCTCTCTTAGCTCTCTTTATATTGACTCCTAATGTCAACATCATCCTTCGGATTTCATGATCACTTGTTCTCATAATCATACTTGACAACCACATCAATTTCCAAGATCATGTTTTGTTCATACTTCCACTTCCCTCATAACTGACTAATATGGTGTGGGATGTAAAGCACACAAAGGTTGTCGCTTTGCATTCCATTCCAAACGTACTTGGGTTTTTGGTTTCTCCATCCATTAGTATATATATATAAAGCCTGTTACCCAGGGCTTTTATTAGACAAAAGGGTGCTGACTATACATCTATATAGTACCATTCGCCTTGTTTTATCTATAGCATTTTCTCTTGGTTAGGATATCCACTAGGTGGGTGTCAACAATATCTTTTTCATGGTGACTTATTCGAGACTGTGTAAATGTCTCAACCTTAAAAGTTGTTGACTCCACTCGATCTCATCAAGTGTGTCTACGCAAATGGCCATTTGTATGGTCCCAAGCAGGCATAGCGTGCTTGGTTGTCATGATGTCATTTGCACGTAGTATATCATGATTCTCCTAGTGTGTATTTGATACATCTCACTTTGTCTACAACGGTGCTTAGATGTCTGCTACATTCTGGTTTATGTTGATATCATCGTTGTGGGGAGCTCCACAGGCTTTGTTAGGGATCTGATTAAGCATTTTGTGACATTCCATATGGAACCCGGGCAGACATGCAGACATGAATAATGGTTTAGTTTAATGTTCTAAAGTAGAAATATGATGAAATAATCATGAATGGAAACCACAAAACGTATGATTAGTTAAAGATTAAAGAATACTTACTCCTGTAAATAAACACACTGCAGGATTATATAGATAGATGAATTGACTGTCATTACCGGAGGCAAATAGGGAGTGTAGTTCTTGAGAAAAGAGGGGAGCGTGAAGCAGTTTTCGCCATGGAAACTAGAAGAAAGTGAAGCAGGAAACGAAGCCATTGCACCTACTTCTTCGATCAAGTAAGATGCATGAAGAAAGTTTTTCACCGGAGTCCGAAAACGAAGCCATGAAGAAAGCGGCGACGGGAGGCAGAGCTGCCACCGCCTCCATCGCATCACCGCCCTCTAGAACCATCCATCTCTATACGAGAAACGACTGCCCAACGCGAATCACACCCAAATAGAAGATCATAGGGTTGTACATAACGCAAAGATAATAATAGCAAATTACTATTCATTTCATGTGATTAAATTAATCCATTATTTTATAGACTAATGATTGTCATCCATAAATATGATGTTTATTGATATTCTTACAAATGTGTAGTTAGATGATATTTTTAGGTAAAAAGATTTTGTTAGAAAACCACATAGTAACTACTAAGGAGAGCTCTAAACGAACCAAACATTCAACAAAAGTCTGTGAATTATTCAGCAAGAATTTTGTTTATGTTACTTTGTTTTACTAAAGAACGAACATGAATAAGAAAATTGCATTCGTTGAATTAAACGAACAAACATGAATAGAGGTAGTGCTCATTCATTAATTTTTTTCTGAACATTTAAGTTCCTTTTGTGTTTATTTAAAGATTTTATATTTATATATTTATTTACTGATTTGGTATTTAAAAATACGAAACTCTAGTTATATTATATGTTTATACTATATGCTTATATATTTATACTATATGTTTATTTACTGATTTATATATTTATACCATTCATTTAACCATTTTCAACTTCGGTTTATACTAAAGCTCGACCAACTTTCTAATTTTTGTGTTAATTATATTTAGAAAAATTGAATTTAAATAAGCCATAAAAAAACCCAACATACTTTCTATGTTATCTCATAAAAATAACTCAACAATTTTTACATATAAAAAGAAGCATAAATAACTAGCTTTCAACATTTTTATATATAAAAACCCAACATACTTTCTATATCCACCTGTATACCTCGTATGGGGTTCAAACCCTCATCACTTGGATAGAGGGGAGCATGGGCTTTAGCCCTTCTGATTATTGCACATAACTAGTTTATCAGATCTCAAGCTTATACTTAAGGACAGTTATCTGCATCACACTTTCAACATATGTGATTATGTATATAGACATACATGCATATGTGTAGACATATATGAGTATTCATGTATTTATGTGTGTGTGTGTGTGTCTGTGTAAATACATAGATTCTTGTAAGATGCTTCTTCAAATCTGATTTATACATTTTAGAAATAAGTGGGTCTTTTGAACATCTACAAAGCCAAAGTCATCATAGCTAAGGGCGAAAAAAGCGTTTACAGTTACATGATATTTTGTGAGTTGCATATTATCATATACTACATGATAATCTACAAGTTGTGTATTATCATACATGACACGTCAAAGGAACTTAGAATACATACCATTAACATGCTGTACATAAACTCTTCATGGTAATGTTAGAGGAATGTTCTTGTTGAACAGGATTAGTAGGACTAAATATCCTGCTTCTTTTTGGACCCGAGATCCTTACACGAGAAATTGCCAAAGCAAGAACATCAACCATACAACAATCTTCGCTTTCAGTTATGTCTTGTGGGAACATTGGAGTAGAGTCTTCATCAAAGGAGTAAATCGACCTCTCTGACTCCACTTCTATCATGTCTGACAGCTGTCGTGAAGTCAAGGTCGCATGATCTTGCGATCTAGAACTGAAAGTTAGGGACTCTAATGTTGGCTTTGTGTAAAATACGATCCAAGGATGTCCTGTAAACAAACAAAGAGCATAGGATAAGAACAAAGATGCAAGAGCCAAAAACATTAAAGGAGTGTCTAAATATCCGTTTTGAAAGTGACCATGTGATATTAAATAGCTAACAAGTCAGAATCGGTAACCAATTAGCATATCCTGCGTGAGACAGTTTTCGAATGCGTTTCTGTTGTTTGGAGTTGTTTTTAACTGTGAGCAATTGTCAACAAAAAACTCAAGGCCCCACAATACACTGCCAACCCAAGTAAAACACAGCTTATACTATGCAGGTGACCTTTGAGGGGTTATAGGTTGAAACCTATAGAAGCTAATCAAACCTTAAAACCTGTGAAGTTCTGATGATCACATACCAAGTTGTTGTTGATTATTTGAGGAGTTCTTATTACACATGTAACTAATGACACTGACCAATAAAGAAACTTATATATATTGTCAAGATCTGTAGAGTTAAAATATCACCAAATTAAAAAAATTATCAATTACAATAAAATATTTATATATATATTTTTTAGAATTATAACAATTCAAAGGATTATCTTAGAAAAAACAACTATTAACAATCAAAAATGTAAATGTAAATGTATTTAAAATAAGTTGAAAAGAGGAGTAGACCAGTATTTTTTATTAATCCCCTGAATAATGAACAAAACCAATTATTTGTCCCCTAAATTGTTTGATAATCTAAACCAGAATTACTTTATCCAAACAGTAAATGAAAAGAAGCGAGCTTACGTAGTACTTCATCAGCAGTGTACCTCTCAGACACGTTTCTTGTTAGCATATGTGCAATAAGATCACGGGCAGGATGTGATATTGAGTCCCATAATTTATCTTGAAAATTAATGGACACATTCTTGACAGCCTCAAACACAGTATTAACAGAATTGCCACCAAATGGGAGACCAACCAAAAGCGCATGGAGAACCACACCAGCACTCCATATATCGACTTTTTCTGAATAACCACCGATCAGAACTTCAGGGGCAACATATGCAGGACTTCCAACCACACCGTATAAACTTTGCCCTGCCATAAAAAGTCAAAACAAACACTTGTACATCTTTGTGATTCTATAATTACATAATACAATATGAAAGTTTACGGAGTTGCAAAATGAGTGAATGGGGTGGGTTGGGGACATGTCAAAAAGGGTTTGGGTTGATACAAATTATTATATGCGTAGTTGAATAATACAGGGTTAGGTTTGGTTGACCCACAAACATAATTTTGACCATTTCTATTAGTCATGATTAAAAAAACAAGGTTGTTGCAACAATAATATGAATCTTTGAATATAAATGATTTTAGTATGATGTGTGTACTTATTCTTAGCCTGTTTGCCCATTTGAATTACTACCCCTTTTAGCTAAAATTTTCAAATTGACCAATTCACAAGTGAATTGGTCAAAATTGTAGCTACTTCAGAACTTCAATTACAAAAATTGGTACCGTTAGCGATTCTAGCAGCCAACCCAAAATCCGCAAGCTTGATTGAACCGGATGCTGAAAGAAGTATATTATCAGGCTTTATATCACGATGAATAACACCCATATCATGACAATATTTAAGAACCAACATCAATTCTTTCAACAAATTAGCAGCTTTTTGCTCTGAAAACAAACCATCTACCCTCATCTGATCAAGCAAGCGACCCCCAGAGCAAAGCTCCATAACCAGATGAAAAAATTGAGCATCTTCATACACCGCCTTCAGTGTCACCACCCCAGGATGACCCGAAAGATGTTGCATAATTTCAACTTCTTTATGCACAATCTCTTCCCCTTTTGGTAAAATCTTGCAAGCAAATTCCTCACCACTAACCTTATTTCGACATTTGACCACAGATCCAAACCTCCCTTGACCAATAGGTTGACCTGATTCAAAATCCTGCTCAATTTTCTTCTTCCTACCCATTTTAGTAGCTACATCAAGACACCCGATTTTCCTCTTGAGACCCCTGCCACGTGGGTCTGAGCACACGTTTACAAAAGGCGGGGCAGTGGCAATTCCGGTTATAAAATCTTTGTTATTGTTATCATCCTGTACTAGTTCTACTGCAATCTCCTTGCATTTCTTTGTTCTTCTTGAATAGTCTCCTAATGAAACGTGTGATCGAAGAACTTTAGATGCAACATTCTCTGATCCCTTTCTCTTTTTCCCAAATTGGTCCATAAGTCTCGAATAATAAAACCATAAAAGACACTTTCTTTCACATAAAAGACCTAAAATTGAGCTGGTTCAGTTAGCTAGTTTCTAAATGAACACCGCATTCTCTAGTCCCCTAACAACTATGAACTTTACAATTGCATTTTCAACCACGATCTAACCAGTTCTAAGAACATAACAACAATCAAAAGCTAACATATATCAATGCCAACGGAGAACTCCAAACACATGGCGACATTCTGCAAATTAAAGAAACATAAAACCGTAAAAAGGGGCGAATACAAGAAGATCAAAAACAGCTATTTCATCTATTTGGGAGATCAGAACTTTATAACTAAAAACAAGGATTTTAAACCAATTTTAGCAGATGGGTATCAACGAAAAATCAATTTCTATCTAATAACTAGCTAATACGATCCACCAAAACCCTAAAAAGACACAGAATCGAAAGCAGTAAAAACCTGTGAGAATAAACAGCCTCTTGATTTTCTTCTTCCAACCCATTTCAACAACGAATCAGACATCTGTTTGCTTTCATCCACAGTCATCATCTGCAGAAATCAATAACAGAATCAAAGGAGGGTACGCATAAAGATCAGCAAATAATCTAAAAAACCCCAAATCAGAAAAGAATATTGCTTTAGATATATGAAGAATCAATCACTGGATCAAAAGACAGATATATGAAGAATCCGATTAGATGAATGAATCGATCTTGGGGTTGAGTTACCATCATTGAAAGAGGAAATCTTGGGGAAGTGTTATGGGTGATGCACGTGAAATTGAAGAGAAAGAGTAGCAATATCAAGTGGTGGCACTGCATCTGCCTTATTTATGTCTTCACGCTACCTGCCCTGCACTCAATTCACTCGAGGCGCCACAATAATATTGTTATGAAAAACACCAATAGAAGATTGAACGAATCTTATTACGAAATCAAGAACTAACATGAACAATCAAATTGAGTTACAACAGACTTCGGAAGAATTGAAGCTTCGGAAGAATTTTGCTCTCCTCACCGTTTGTGTTCCCTTTCTAACTACCGATTAACTCCGTTTATATAGAGCTTCTCTTTTAGTAGTTTATAAAGCTTCTTCTTCAGTAGTTTTATAAAACTTCTTCAGTAGTTTTATAAAGCTTCTTCAGTAGTTTCTTAACTATCAAACAATGTCACAACTAGTCCCTCTAGTTTAAACATGACTTTATTTAACAAATATTATTGAGTTAATCAACCCACCACCCGCATATAGTAGCAACCCGCATAGCGGAATTAGGGTCGTTTAAAAAGCTTATAGCTCGTAACTTTCTCGAAACTAGTTTGAAAATGGAACGAAGATGGTTTGCTTGCTTTCAATGAATCGAGCAAGCTCAGCTTGGTTTGTAAACAAACTGAGCGCGAATCAAGGTTTGCAGGGTATGTGACTCGCTTGTTAGCTTATTAATATTCTGTTCATTAAATGAACACAAATCAAGACAAACGGCATAAATGAATGTTCATAATATAACAAACACAAACGAAAGTTTTCCAAGCTTGAACACGAAATTACATTTCTATTGAAACATACTTGACAAATTTATCATATAAGGCAAATTGAATTTTAGTAATCTTAACTTTTCCTTATTAACCAATAATAATTCACACTATTACTTTGACCTATGAAAATCTCAATTTTCATTTTCATTACCGGTGGTGATCCTAATCATAATTATCATAGATTCACACATGGATTTAGGGTTTTGGGTTATCCAATGTTGGGCTAGAATAGATTGAACGAACTAAATCGAAGGCGAGGTTGGATCTCTATACTCAATCCAATAGTTTGAAAATCACAAAACCAAGGTTTGTGTTTTGGTTTACGTTTAGAGCTTGTTTCAATCAAATTAGATAGTTCCATCGAAAGGAAATGCTAATTTTGTATCACATGTGCATAAGAGCTTAGCTTTGGTTTTATAGTTCTTGAGCCAGAAAGCTTGAGAATAAATATTTGTGATTGTTTATATGTTTTATGTACTAGGCGTGAGTGGTGAATCGCTCCAAAACTTGAGAATGAACACTATTTGATTCGATTGAAACGTGTAAACCATAAATCATGAATCGGTTCTATAATTTCCCATAGTAACTGAAATCCAACCTCGCCTTTGATTTAGTGTCTTCAGTTTATTCTACCTAAGAGTGAATAACCTAAAATCCCAAATCTATGTAACCAATAAGCTATATCATGAATCATAATCGAACAGAGTCTAGGAACCAAAAACCTACTCAGTACTCATAATATAGTTTAGGTAAAATGATCAATATTATATGTCAAACAAAAAGTTGCACACCCTTAGTTCTAGCCGGACTCTGTATTTAAAGATAAGACTTGGCGTCTTTATTAAATGAGCTTTATTTTAAACTCGAGCTCAAAAGTTCAAATCATCTCAAACTTATATTAAACCGATATACAATAATACATACTTTTCGCCTGGTTGACACCCTTACCAAAGGTAGAGTTGTACAATCATGTTGAAGGCATAAAACGATTTGGGTTTAGTTAACAAAAGTCAACATTAGTTTGTGATCAAAGCGGTTCAAGTTTGAAATTGGTCTTTGAGGGGCTTGAGTGGTTTGAAAACCAAGTTTTGACCAATTTAGTTATTAGTTGGGTTCAAACTTGTTTAATTTTACCATTCATACTAATTTAAAATCTGTTTAGTTTAGATTAAAAATAGGTTTCTAAACCTGTTTTTTTATTAGGGGTATTAAAAAATATACGTATCCGAAATATCCGAATCTGAAATATTCAAAAATTCATATTCGGATAGTGTTTTTGAGTATTTTCAGATATCCAAAATACTTTTATAAAAAGAATTTAATAATAAATATTAATTAAAATTTTCGGATATTTTCATGTATTTTTATAAAATCTTAGCATATCCGAAAACTTTTAAACAAAAAATATTAATTTTTTCATAAATCAATTAATAAATACACACTTTAAGAAAAAAACAAATACACGTTCGAATATCCGAATCTAAATCCAAAATTATCGCAGAAACATACCATAGGGACCATAATTAACTCTTATGATGTGCCTAAATCAACTTGAGACTCCATGC
>BJCM01061671.1:30553-42075 GCA_018326385.1 Flaveria bidentis
GATGGTCGTGGTTGGATTTAGGGAAGCTAGTGCAGTGAACGAGAAGGTGGTGGTGATGTGCCGGAGGTGGTGTGCCCCGATTTGAAGAAAAGAGGAGTTGGGGATGGCCAGCAATAGACATGGTTAGGGAAAAGAGGGGTTGGGGTGGTTATCATGTTCAAATGGTTATGTTGGCAGTGATGGTGTGTAGTTATAACAATGGTCCAGTAGCGGTATGGCGGTGGTTTTAGTGGTGGTTCCGACTATGGTGATACGTGGTATGGCATTGGTTCCGGCAACACAGGTGGTGGTATGCTGATGGTTGGTATTGGTGTTGGTGGTGCTATGGTGATTATGCTCAAGTGGGTTTTTTTAAAACAGGAGTAATTTGGTCATTTCAAAAAAAATACTCAAAAAACTAACGGACATTCACTCTAGGGACTAATAGTGCGATGTTTTCTAAAAAAATAAAGACCAATTATGTAATTTTTCAGAAGTTGGAACGAACTACAATATAAACATACCATAGGGACCATAATTAACTCTTATGATGTGCCTAAATCAACTTGAGACTCCATGCCTTCATTTTTGAATATGCATTACCTATCATATCTCGTACCTTTAATAAGTCTTTTAATGATTCAAACGTTTGAATGGTTCGACACTTAATGATTCAGACTGTTTGTTTCGCCAGTTCAGATTCATGAAATTGAAATATTTTATTTTGACACCATTATCAAAGAAAGTAGCCCACACGCATATTTTTTGCAACCCAAATAGCAAATACGATGTCCCCCATATGATATCTCTTCAATAATCATCACGTGAAACTGAACCCGAATTATTCTATTTCACTTCACCTTCTACACCCACTGAATCTGCAACACGATAACCCACACCCCCACCTCCATTTGCACGCCTTCAATAACCATTCATGACTTCTTCACTCAATCATCCTCTCAACCTCTCTGTTGTATTCGACTACATATCACTACTTTGATACACACCCAATTCTGAAATTACACCCATGGAGTGCATGATGTTCCACCTCTTGATGCTTCTTTCTTGCTGTAAACAAACCACACGTCTCGCTCTCATCGGTGGAAATCACACCGCTGCACGCTTTTGCACACGCTAAAGCACCCATCTTCTCTTTGTATTTCTTCAATTTCAGCTTCCCCTGTTCTTATATTGTTGAAGATATCACTTGTTTCTCATCTGGGTCTTGTCGATTTGGGGTTTTTGTTCGTGATCGATCATGAAATTAGGTCCTGGGTATCGTCCCAATAGCAATCAGAAGATGAAACCGATAAAGGGTCATCCCTCATTTGGGTTGAATCGAGATTTTGTTCTGATAATCACACTACCCTGTTCGCGAATCTTGGGTGTAATCTTGAAATCGTTGTTTTTGGTTGTGTTTGTTCTCGCATTGCCTTCAATTGGTTCGTTTGTTGATGATTCTTGTGACGAAAATTATACCCATGGTAATGAATTTGGGCCGATTGTGTTTAAAGATCTAGCGATTAAAGGTCTTTTTAAAGATGGTCAAAAAGGTCTTGTTTTGGGTTTAAAAATTGAGGACTTGTTGGATGGTTTTTGGCTCTTGAATGATATGGGAATTGATCTTGTTAACGAATTTGATCCGGAACGACAGATGGTGATCCCTGATGAGGTGTTTGATTTCGTGTTTGCTTCGAGTTTGGAAAATGCTGGATTTATCAACAGAGTGGTGAAGCTTGATGGCATTGTGGTTGTCCCATTTAGGAACTATTGTGATCGATATTATGACTTCTTGAAACGATCGAATTACAAGATTGTGTATCTTCGACAATTTGATTCTGTTACTGTTATTGCAATGAGGAAAACTGATGGTGAAGGGGAAGAGGGTGTGTTCAGTGGATGAATTGTGGTTGGAATGTAAAAAGGAAATGGAGAATACGGTAGAGATGAAGGTGTTGGTGTTTATCAATGGTGGATAAAGTTAAGATTGAGTGGATCATGTTGTAAGGTTCTTTGGAGCCTGTGGGTGTGAAAGATTGTATCTTGGGTGGGTGTTTTAGTTTGTTGCTGTCAATTTTGTTTCTTGCAAATGCCATAAACTTATAATGTATCCTTCTAATGTTTTTGTGATTTAATAAATGGGCATATTGTATTTCTTCTGAATTTTTTAGTAACCTTTTATTTGTTGATGTTTTTAATACTTATTAATATGTTTATAGAAGTGCAAATATGAAATAATGAACATAACCTTAATTGAAAAATCAAACTGGTGCTTGCTCGTAAACGACAAACACATATAGATCATTGTGCTCGTGCAATCCCGGTCAAGTCGTTCAACCATTGGCTACATTATCTACGTATTAGTTGAAGGTATGGTAGGATTGCTTAAAAGTTTTGGACTGCGCAACAGCAGAGAAGAAGCATAGAAAGATCACAGAGATTGAGGGTGCTCACCACTGCTGCTCCTATCTCATTAAGTGATAAGGCGGTGGCAATGGATGCGGGTATGAGGTTTCACTTTAATTTTCATATGCTTTCATGCTTATATATAATGTTAAAAATGAGTTCAGGTTGAAACAGGTCGAAATTCACACCTCTAGGCTCTAAGGTGATACTGATATAATAGCGCATGTTAGAAGTTACATAATACTTGGGTGAGTAACAAGTAAAAATGCATACATTTTCACATACAATGATGAAATATGCATCTTTGAACAACTGTGGAGGTGTTGTACATGTATGTCATCCAATGCCACAGGACTAATGGACCAAATCAGAGTGAGCTTTACTGGTGCCATTGTTTCACATTTAGCTGATATATTGTGGTTTCTGTTGGATAAGGTGACTATGCAAGAGAATTTTGGTACTTTTTTAAATCGACCCGACCTAACCTGATTCGATTCTGACCCAGTACCCCACCCAACCCAACCCCCGTTTTGCCACGTAAGGTTTTGCATAACTTAAACATGAAATTAAAATGTTCATTTCAACTACTAAACTTTTCCGCCATTAGATAGAAAAGAAAAATAGAACAGATACTATAAATTTGCTCAACTGTAGACAACAACTACAAGACATTCAAGCTGTTGTCAAACTTGTTCCTCAGAAGAGCAAAACTATTGAAAACTTAAAAGCGCGTAGTCACATGTTTATGACGAAGGAGGGAGTGTCCCTTTAAGGAACGATGTGAACAAGGCCAATGCACGCTGTGGCTGGTAGCTTGGAACCGTGTGGCCTGCACCCCTAACCGTTATCAGAAGCAGTCCTTTGTAACCCTCCAAATACCCTCCAACCTGTAGTGAGACGTAAGTTTTTTATTTTCCAAAACCTTAATTTACTTTATGAATAAGTATGCATTGATAGTTATTAATCACATTGTTATGCAATGATAAAGACAGTTTAGTGATCACCTCCTTGTTGAGGTACCATGGACGCCAAGCTGTCTCGATAGGAAGATTGAGGGTGTTGATTGAGTACCTAGAAGAAGTAATTGGAACCTGTGCATCTGTGTCCCCGCTGCATAGGTAAGATACACGCGATCACATGTTAGTTATTGTTTTGCAGTTTGAATAATGGAACATATCTATAATCATTCCTAGTGCCCTTTAGGCCATTATGCTTGCCTGAAAACCCAAAGCCTCTGCCCATTTGCAATAAGATACTTGATTATTGGCAAGATGGTAGGTGCGCGGTCATTCCAGCTTGTGATAACATCACTGAAAATGTTTCGATAGACTTTTTTTAGCAGCTGTCAAATACAAGATTCGTATTAGTGTATGAGACTAATCATTGTGTTGTACCTGCATAAATCCCATGATGTAGGTTTCGCATGCAATGCCTTTTGTACTGTGGAGTCATTGAGATAGAATTCAAGAAGATATTGCCAGCATGGGTCAAAAGCATCAACCTGAAAGAATAAAGTTAAAACAATGACGAGTTTCTCCATATCTCTTGAAATTTAAAGAATATATGATAAATTTCATTTATGTGCGTGTACTACACATAACCTACACATATGTAGGTAAACCGTAAACGGATACAAAATCAACAAAATATGAACAAACTAGTTTGGTAGTTTTCTAATGCATATAACATAGACATTTGTATAAATAAGTTGTTTTAAAAATATGAGGATTTAGGGTTTGTTCTTTTTATTCTCGTAATAATTTAGTATTCTGTAATGAATCTAAGGCCTTACAGAACCATGAGTGGCAGAGAGATTTCTTTCACCAGGGGTCAGGCAAGTTGGTGCATAGATGTTGTATACATCGATACCTCCCTTCTCGTTCCAAGCTTTGTCTATGATATTGTCGCACGCTTCCGATGAATTATCACTTGCGAAGTCACAGTATTTGAAGATGGCATCATGTGTCGCGTCTGAAATTATAGCATGACTCAACCAATGATCATACTTACCTTTCATATGTGTTTCTTCATCAATCACTGCATTTCCAATCTGCAGGTTTAAATCAAGATTATCCGCATGCACCCAAATAATACAGCAGAAATTTGTTTAAATAGTATCCATTAAGTGAGCATACAGCGATCCCTTTGATGTTAATGACGGTTTGGTTTGTTTTCTTGTTGTTCAGAAGGATGGTGTATGCAAGCTGTGGCACATAGTGTCCTGCATAGCTTTCACCCGTGATGTAAAAGTCACGAGTTTTGTACTGAGGGAATCTCTCAAGCCAGTTAACAAGAAAAATGTAAGCATCATCTGCAGTGTTCTTGTCGCCCGATTTATCATAATCCGAAGTTGTATTAGAATATGAGAACCCCACTCCAGCAGGGGACTCAAGAAATAGAATATTTGCAACTGCACATATATAGCGCGTTTTGTGTTTACGATCAATGTCTGATAAGCAAGGAAATAGAAAAGTCGAAATGAAATCTTACCGTTGCTCCACGCATAATCATTCATGAAGAGAGTCTTTCCGTCACCATTGATTCTGAATGGACCTAGTTCTGACATGGCTCCGATCATTGACGAACAACCTGGTCCTGTAAAATGACAACAATTAAAATTATGTGAGTATACTGAATCAAACTTGAAAATGATGCAACAATTGTCGCCGAATATAGTTATGTGCTACTGATAATGATGCAACAAACAATTACCTCCATTGAGCCATAAAACCAACGGTTTTGTAGCTGAATCGGTAGGTGACTCAACGAAGTAATAGAAAAGAGCCCTGCCAGCCTTGGGATTGACAGTAACATAACCCGAGTACTGATTGAAATTGACGCCATCAGGTTGTCCTGGCAATGCTGATATCTTGTCGAGCTCAGCCAAACCGTCTTGAGGTGCAATGTAAACGGGAGAATACTCGTCAGTATCTTCTTCCGATACCATCCATTTATTATTAACAGATGAAGTTCTAGAACCTTTTGATCTTAGCAACTCAAAAAGCTTGTTTGCCTGAACATCAGCATTGCTTAATCCACACAAGGCCAAAAGGCAAACTGTTACTATAATTTTGATCATCTTATCTGATGCTTTCTAGTTTCATTCAAGTGCTTCTATATATAGCATACGCGACGGCAAGTCATAGGCCTGTTTTTATCTTGTTATGACCAATGATTTGGAAACCGGTTTTTCAGTAACTGTTAGATATTCACTTTTAAATTTCTTTTGAGCCGGCCGCTTTGTCAGGTATCTCTTTGGAGTTGAATAGATAATCTGTATTATATAAAAGAATGCTCTGGGCTCCTTAATTCTTGTCATATTCTATATAAAACTTATGCTTTGCTTCATTAAACATTTGTGTTTATATAACAAGTACTTTTCAACTCTAATTGTATAATGTCTCACTTTTGGCATCAAAACATTGCACTCAGTTTAGTACACTCCAAAACTTAATCTGGTAGCCACATCAGATACATTAATAAAACTGTTCATATATAGTTACATATTCCATATAATTTCCATTAATAAAAAGGGTTCCGCTGCAATACAAGCATTTAATACGTTACAGTAGTAAAACACCGAAAAGGACTTAAGAAGTAAAGAACAAGACAACCCTGTGGCGGAACATAATCAAGGAATAAATCGTTATAATTCATGGTATCTCAGATGGGATAGGGAAGTCATTTGGCAATTCGGGGATTTTTGGAACAGGCATATGCGATAAATCTGGGACGTCGAGTGATGGCAAATGTGGTAGTTCAGGTTTTGGAAGTTCAGGTAAGTCTGGAAGTTCAGGTTTTGGTAGCTCGGGTAAGTGAGGCAGTTCGGGCTTTGGGATTTCAGGAAGATCGGGGAATTCGGGCTTAGGAAGATCTGGAAACTCTATCTCTAGAAGGTTTCTTGCCTCTGCTATGATAACGTTGTTTCGTGTTGATGTCAGTGTGATAATCAGCAATGGTATGACGAGTGAAGGGTATTTGTGAGGCAACATTGTGTTTAAGCGAACGTCGAAAGCTACTTATGGATGGATTGCTTACATATATGTAGATGTGAATTTATATGAAGTAGATTGGGTATAAAAGAAGGATTTGTTCATCAGTTGGTGGGAAATATTGAGGGTAGCTTGTTAGCTCAACCCCTCATCTATATGAGTTAACCATATGATCAAGAAATTAATATTGTTTTACAAGAAATCACCTTTATGATCTATGATTTATGCAACAACACAGTCACGTATCAACTTTTATCCACATCTAATCTTTGATAGTAAATAAAACAAGTCAAAATAAAGCCATTTAGTGGCACACGTTTACAATGACATTTATCTTTTACATCACTACTAATAGGTTTTTAATGACACTTCGTCAATGTTATATTTGTTTGACACACACTTTTGGTGACCTTTAATTTTTGTGCGTAATATAAGCTTTTAATGGCATTTTGTTTCGCCATGTTAAGGCTGTCAACATCTACTTGTGATCCATGTATTTGCATAGAACTTATTGTGAATGATCCGAGTTTGTAAATATGCTTGTTAAAGTTTAAAATATTTTCTCATTATGCAATTAATGTTTGAAATTATTTTAGAGTATAATATTAAAATGATTGAAATTAATCAAATATTCCATCTAAATGTATGGGTGGGGTGTTGGTGGCTTTGGGGCTGGTGTTGAGTTAAAAAAATTGTGGGTTTTAGTTTTGTACGAGACATATAATTATTGTAAAATAATTCTAGATGTTGTCGTATAGAAAATAAAATTCCATCCAAAGTGTTTAGAAGCTAAGGTGCTATATGTCACTAGGACTAGCTACATATACGTTATCCCATCAAAACTAGCAAAAACCCTACTACGCAATTGCTTTGAAAATAAAAAAAACCTTAACAACACAAAATTTCAGAAGCAACTATTAACATCAATAGTTGTGAAGGTACTGGTGGTGATCGAATACGTTCAATGGAACTAGTGGCGAATGTTCATGCAAATAAGAGAGAATTCTAAGAAGAGGGAAATGAAAAGGAGCAGTGTTGTTTGAATGTTTCGACAGGTTTATATCACTTTTAAGCTTAAGAGACATGATGTTTATCACCATGGCTCTCAGTAGAAAGTTCTATGGATTAACCATTGGCTTGCTTGCTTTTTATAAACATATTTGCCAACAGATTGCCGACAAACTGTCCATAGGTGAATTGGCAACACCGAAAAATTACAAAAATGCAAGGCATGAATCTATTCACTAAATCTTATCCTCAAATGTACCAACAAATACTTGCATCCTATTCTTGGAGAACTCTTTCGAAATCATTGAGCGGGAATCTATTTCCAAAATCCTAGACGTGAAAATTGTTAGTTTTAAGTTACCGAGGGATTACCGACATATTCCACGATATTGCAAAAAATAAAATAAATATATTAAATAAAAAAATTGAAAACCTAGCTTTTGGTGGATTTCGTTGGTAATTCACAGCTTTGTCCTTCGGTAATTATATGTCGGTGATACTCAATTGTTCGTACTAGTAAAGATGAAATTGATGATATCAGTTCAAATACTTCATCAAGGTAAAAAATAAATTGAAAGGTGAAGAATTTGGTCATCTTAGTATTCTTAGCACTGCTGGCCCTTAGGAGGGGTGGAATGGACCTCCGTTCAGGGTTCACTTGCTTAGGGGCACACAAGTTTTTAAAAATTTTATACATATAACTATAAAAAAAATAATTATAAGGTATAATACAATTAAACATTTAACCCAATTATGTTTTATATCAAATTTTTTGAGCCCATTTTTTTAACATAATTACTCAACTAATAGCCCACTAAAATATTTAAATTTTTATTATAATTAAAGTCCACAAACTAATTTATACCACAAATTTTGTTCTATTCAAACTTGAAATTTTACCTACGATCCACGATGTCCCAAGAAAGACTTAGCGGATCGGCAATAATAGCTATCGAAAGCAATTAGAGACTGAATATGTTATAAACCAATTTGCTATCAAGAATGCTATGAGAGATTTACGAGTTATTGTTAACTATTATGGTATGTTATTGTAATACTATGTTTATTGCTAAAACATTTTTTTTCATTTAAAAAATTTAATTTATATAATTTAAGTCGTTAAGACCCATAAGCCTTTTTTAGACTCGTCCAGGGCATTAAAATCCTCAGGACTAGCCCTGATTCTTAGTATATATCTAACCTTTTGATCCGGAAAATATGTTAGTTTATTTGCTCGTTTAGAGAAGAATGATTTGAAATCCGTGTTGTATTTCCAATTGGACGTGTCATACGTTATCCTTTGTGTTGTAACAAAATCATAATTTTAGTTAAAAAATTTTTGTTGTTAGTTATAATATTGTTATTTTGCTTAAAGCATCATGGCTGACATGTATACTTAAAGATAAATAAATATCATTCAAAGTCTAAATAAACTGAAACACATATAATTCATATAAGTCATAAAAAATTCTACCAAAGATAAATAACAATTCTTAAAATTTGCTACAAACCATATATATATCATTAACAAATTAGAACTCAGGTGAGCCTATCATTTATTTCACTTTTACCGGCAACAAGATATCCTTTTATATTGCTTACGATATATAGGAAGCATTTAATCTCAATTTTATTAAAGTGACTAACAAAAGTCACATATACCATACTAGGCTAGCCTTATAAAATATACAAATACGTATATTTTTTCCAACCCACTTCAGGCAATCCACAAAGTACAGATGAGAAGTTGAGCTACCATTTCCATTTTCTAAACAATTTCTACCAACTTATCCACCTATCACCATTACCCTCATACCACCTTTCTCTATATAAACCAACTTAACACATGCTTCCTAGCCATCTTAAAATACTTTCTCAGCTTCTTATTCCTCTAATATTCTCCTTCTACATCATCAATGGCACTAAACAACCTCAATGCCTTCCTCATGATACTATTGTCCATCTCTTTAGTACCATTTGATGGTGGAAAAGTCGTTGTAGAGGCACGTAAACTTTTGGAGGTCCCAGAGCTTCCGAAGCCTACACTTCCAGAGATTCCGAAACCGACACTTCCCGAGATCCCAAAGCCAACGCTTCCGGAGATTCCGAAGCCTACACTTCCAGAGATCCCAAAGCTTACACTTCCGGAGATTCCGAAGCCTACACTTCCTGAGATTCCCAAGCCAACGTTTCCGGAGATTCCAAAGCCTACACTTCCTGAGGTTCCTAAACCTGAGGTCCCTGTGCTTCCAAAGCCAACACTTCTAGAGATTCCCAAGCCTAAGCTTCCCGAGGTTCCAAAGCTTGAGGTTCCTATGCTTCAAAAGTCAAAACCTCCCGAGATTGCAAAGCCAACACTTCCAGAGATTCCAAAGCCTACACTACCCGAGGTTCCAAAACCTACACTACCTGAGATTCCCAAGCCTACACTACCCGAGGTTCCTAAGCCTACACTACCCGAGATTCCTAAGCCTACACTACCCGAGATTCCAAAGCCTACACTACCCGAGATCCCTAAGCCTACACTACCCGAGGTTCCAAAGCCTATAGTACCCGAGGTTCCAAAGCCTACACTGCCCGAGATTCCTAAGCCTAAGCTTCCCGAGGTTCCAAAGCTTGAGGAACCTGTACTTCAAAAGACAACACCTCCCGAGATTGCAAAACCAACACTTCCAGATATTCCTAAGCCTACACTACCCAAGGTTCCAAAGCCTACACTACCCGAGATTCCTAAGCCTACACTACCCGAGATTCCTAAGCCTACACTACCCGAGATTCCTAAGCCTACATTACCCGAGGTTCCAAAGCCCGTGGTCCCTGTGCTTCCCAAGCCTGAAGTTCCTGAGCTTCCAAAACCAACACTTCCAGAGATTCCAAATCCTAAATTTCCTGAGATTCCAAAGCCCACCATTCCTGAAATTCCAAAACCATAAACAACAAGGGTTCCTGAAGTGAATGACCTACGTAAACCCACCATTCATGAGTTAACTTTACTATCCTTCTCCGTAGAGAATTTCTTTGTGATGGCTTGTTTTTATACTATACTAGTAGTACAAATATTGTCATTATTTCCGACTTTTCCATTGTTTGATTGTATGGTGATATATATATATATATATAAATATATATGTTTCCAACCCTATTATTTTTTGATTTGATGCATTGCTAATCTTTTGACTTCATGCAAGTATTTTTGTTGGTGGAAGCAACTTATGTCTATATATGTGTTTGTGCATGATCACGAGAATACCATCCATGGGTTTTTAAAGTTCTAAAAATGCTTGTAACAATGTAGTATCAAATAACAGTAACCAACTTTTGTTGTAGAACCAATAATTTTAAGCATTATTAAGGTCTATATATGCACCGAGAGATATATACATGCCCTAGGTTACTTTCTTTAGAAATTGATGTTTACCACTTCTTCCCAACTATCATCAAGTAACAAATAACAATTAGTAATAACTCTTTAATATTTGTGTATACATCCTTAAGTAACCAAGTGTCAAGAAATTTTAATTCCAACTTTTATTAAACCCAACTCAAATATACTCACAAGTTGTAAAATCAAACAAGAACAATAACCCAAACATACTAGAAGATGATCAACACAACTAGAACTAGACTTAGGTCGTTAATGTGATGGACCTAATAAAAAGACGATAACAAATATAGTTTCATCAAGATGAACCCAAAGATGAAACCTAATATAGATGTTGGTTCAAGCGAAAATTAAGAGAGAAAGTTTTGAATATTAAACACATTTAGGATCTTGATAATAACGTTGAGCATATGATATGCAAGAGGCTCACATGATGGGTTAAACCCTAAATGGAGAAGGTTAAACCCTAAATGGAGAAGATCTACGTCTTAGATTTCCACCTTTGAAAGATGTGAATACATGAAGAAAATGGGAGGTCACGTTAAACCCAACTTGTATTAACGAGTCCAATTTGCCTTAAGCCCAAACCACATCAGTTGCATCTAATGTGTTCAGAATTGGATCGGACGACGAATCGGTCAATTTATTGGTTGGACCATATTTAATAAACAGATGCCGTCAAAATGATACTTGTATATATATATATATATATATATATATATATATATATATATATATATATATATATATATATA
>BJCM01061672.1:0-27715 GCA_018326385.1 Flaveria bidentis
AGGGGTAAAGTATGGTTTCCAAATGGAATTAAACTGGGAATATCAAGATTGTGCAGACACTTTAATCAACAAGTGGGCCAAAGGGATCTTATCAAACACAATATATGAAATCAGACATTGACTAATGAAGCAAACCAAAAAGAACAAAATTTAGACTATAATCTACAACAATAAATCCCATCAGCACACCAATAAGTTTTTCGGTCTGGTCTCAAGACCGATTACCATCTCGTCACATTCGTGTAATCGACTGTATTTCTTGAAGCGTTGATTACTGTATTGCGCATTACTGTCTTTATCAATGAAAGAGGGCTAATTATAAATATTCTGTACGAGTCTAATAATATAGATGCAGACAATTTCAAAACATAAAAGAGGGTACAAAAGATAGTCCAACTCCTCACTAAATTTTGATTTTTTGAACCTTTTGAGTTCCCCAAAGAAATTTGTAAAAAGCTGCTGGTGCTTTTGTTGTTGTTTTGTAGTCAGGGAAAGTAGCAGGGGACCATCTATTCTATTCAAATCATGTCTTTTTACAACAATTTCACTTGAATTTTAGCTGATTTTGTAGGTTTTGTTGCTTTGCATAGATCTTGCAGAGGCCTACTGCTTGCAAGATTGCAGCTGCTTCTCAATACACCTTTCCAGAGAGAGAAATAGTGAGATGAGAGAGAGAGAGAGAGAATCTTATTTTTTTTGTTTTTTTTTGGATATATGTAGCAATATTTTAACCAAAGTTGAGGTATGTTTGCAAAAATGTAGAGTATGTTTGGAAACTCTAAAACTGATTGTCTTTGTTTTCCTCATTTTGCAAACCTCTTTAAATCCCAAAGTTGCTTGCTTTTTCATCCATCTGTTAATAATACGCAACACCCTTCTTTGTTGTTCATCAAGTTCTTCAATTTCTTTGACTTATGAGAGCTAAAATGATGGAAAACTTTTGACTAATAGTCAAATTCATATGTCAAAATTGCTTCTTTAACACTTGGGTGTTGTTGATTTCTCTTGTTCTTGAATCTTGAACTCTGTATACTGATCATGGTGACGCCAGATTCCCCTTCCAACCCTAACAACATCCATCAGTTTCTCATTTCAAACCCTACACACTATGAAAGTCAACCTTTTGACACTTATGGAGTTGACTTTAGAAATCTTGGTTCATACCCACCTCAATCGTTAAATGTTCTTCCTTCAATTCAGTCTATTGGTGACAGAATTTCAACATCAGTTGATCTCATTCAAGCTCCTACAATCTCTGATGACCCACAAGTCAACCAACACCATCAAAGTCAAAAGCTTTCACTCTCATTAGGCTCTGGTTTGTTGTTTCCATCATCAACTCAATTCAGAGGAGAAAGATATTATTTCAATTCTGAACAAGATTTGCAGGAGAAAACAAGAAAATGTTATAATCCTTCACAATATTTATCTTCTTCATCTTCAGTTAATCAACCTTCTTACACATTTTATGGAGCAGATTCACTCTCATCATCAATCTGTAGCTCAAGATACTTGAAACCAACTCAATCTTTACTTGAAGAAATGGTTAAAGTCAACGGGAAAGATCTTGAGTCAACCAACAAGTCTTATGCTCATAAGTTATCAGCTTCTGATGAACATGGGTCATTAAGATTATATTCAGAGTTAAAAATGGAGTATTGCAGTAATGGTGGGATACCAATGGAGAAACAAGAACTTCAAGCTACATTAGCAAAGCTCATTTCTTTATTAGAAGAGGTATCATGTATAAACTTATGATTAAAAACTTAACGATCAGTTAACTAACTGTATTCTTGGGATTAATTTTTGTTTATTTTCAGGTTGAGAGAAGATATGAGCACTATTATCAGCAACTAGAGGAGGTGGTTTCAACATTTGAGTTAAATGCAGGTTTAGGATCAGGGAAATCATACACTGCATTAGCACTTAACGCGATGTCGGGACACTTTTCGAGCTTAAAAGCAGCGATTTTGTCCCAAATTTACGCTACCCGAAAGAAAATTATGCAAGACTTGCCGAAAATCAACGTGGGTTTTTCGCAGCTCAGCTTGTTTGATAAAGAAACCAATAGACACAACAGGATGGCCCTTCAACAGCTTGGAATGATGGCTTGCCCCAAACAAACTTGGAGGCCCATCAGGGGTTTGCCCGAGACTTCGGTCATGATCCTACGGTCCTGGCTCTTCGAGCACTTCCTCCACCCGTAAGTAAAACGGGCTGGTTGGTCCGGTCGGGTATTGGGTCGAAACGGGTTGACTCAAAATGTTTATATATCATAAAACACTGGTGATGACTTTCAACCCGTTTGACACTCTTAATCTTTTTTATAGGTACCCGAATGACAATGAAAAACTTATGTTGGCATCACAAACAGGATTGTCAAAGAATCAAGTAAGCAATGTCTATTAATAAACCTCATTGATATGTATGTGAATGAATACTTGTGTCTAATGTTTGTTGGCCTTTTAGGTGTCGAATTGGTTCATAAATGCTCGAGTGCGACTATGGAAACCGATGATTGAGGAAATGTACAAGGAAGAATTTGCAGATTCATCTGAGGATTCAAACTTGTGAAATGGTTGAAAGGTGTCACAGATCACAGAACCTAAAGAATGAAGGTTGTAGCAATGTTCAAATGTTTATTATGTGTAGGGTTTCAATGGTTTTTTTTTGCAGTCAATGAATGCATACTTCTGTCATCAAGTTAATTGAATGAAACTGTCCTTAAGTTCAACTTTCTGACTTCAAAAGGGTAACAAATAAGTGTGCATTAATGGATCTAAAACCATCTCATAATTTACAAGTACTACATGTATTTGATAAGTCATTTTCATAATATCTAAGATATAAGTTTTGAATTCAGTTGGTGTGATGGGTTGTGAATTCTTGAACCTACATTCGTTTCCATACAGGCTTATGATTGTCAAAAAGACTCTAAAGTCTAAACTAGCTATATAATATTTAAACAATTATATGTGTATTTTAATACATGTTGATACATAGAAAGAGATAAAAAGATATGTGTATTTTAATAACAAAATTATATTTTCATTCATTGTGTCTTTTTTATACATACATGTTGATACATAGATAAAAGATATGTGTATTTTAATAACAAATTTGAATATTCGCCTAAAACAATAACATGGTTAACAAGACATGTGTTTTTTATTGATGGTAGTAATATTGTCACAAAAGATAGGAAGGTGGTGGGGCAATCAGTGATTATAATAATAATAATTGTTATATTATAATAACAATAATGACAATAATAAATCATCATTTGTATACATTAAATAAGGCTGAAATAGTTTAGCACCATGATTTGTTGGTTTAACAAACCCTAGTTTCTACCGAGGTACAGGGAAGTGTAATATTTTTATGAATTATTTTTGTATGTAAAAATAAAATAAACTAAAAACCAAAATAAGATGAGGTCGAACCCTAGACATGAAGTTTGAAGCGCGTGCGTTTGACTGGTTGAGCCAGTTTTTCTTTAACGGCTAATGCGCGACCCTGCTTCGTAAAGTATATGTTTTTTTAAACGAGCCCACCTATTCGTTTTCTAGTCGGGACCGCATCCTCAACCCCTTAGAAAAAAATTATTGCTGTGAAAACTCCATGGCATAACTCTAAAAATTTTACTCAGAATAAAATTTAAACTTATAATCTTTCAATATTTACATATCATAATTATCACACCGTAATATTTATCATGTTATTATCTTCAAAAGATAGATTTTAGGACCAATTAATATACCATCTCAAATGGGTCACTCATATGTATTTTTTATGTTTGTCTTTTAAATGTTCATGCATGCTAAAGTATATCTAACTATTAAATTTCTTGATTTTGGAAATAAACTGGTTATCTACTTTAGAAAATAACATTGGATTTATCTAATGAATAGTTTGAAAATAATATGAAGTATAGAACTAACTTGAATTCTATAAGCTTATTTGGAAAATAAAATAGGATTTCTCATATAAATAGTCCGCGAAAAAGGGGGAAAAGATTAAAAGTAACTTAACAAAAGTCTATAAGCTTAAATTTATGAAACTCAATTTAGTAAAATTAAAGTTAATAATCTTAAAGTTACAAAAGTAAAAGGTTGGGGGGAAAAGGTGATTATAGCGAGAATCCATTTTTCCAAGACCAATATTAATTTTATGATAAAATATTTAAGTATCCTTGCCGTAATGTTTATTTATGCATTTTCAAATATATTACAAATAGTTAAGCGTATATAATTAATTGAATTCGATTATTATACGAATGCAAACAAGATTTGAATTCATTATCGCCCATTTAGCAAACCATAGGGCTACAACTTGACCAGAAAGCTTTGTGGTGAATACAACTCCACTTGAGGGAAAGAAACCCATCAAAAGCGATAGGGGTTTTCAACTAATCGAATAATTTGCTAATTAATCAAATTCTAATTTTTTGAAATTGGATTCTAATTTGATTTAAATTCAAAGAATTTGATTCGAAATCAACCATTAAGTTATAGTTTATGTAACACTCTAAAAGTTATGATTGTGAAAAAGTAAAGGTTATACGTCACCTTGAGAGCCTTACAGTCTATAACGCATTGAGCAAAAAAGATTCTAAGGTTACCATGTGAGGGTGAGGGTGGGGTGGGGGAGTAACGTAGACAAAGGTATGGACCCTAACCATAGTTCTTATAGTTCGTAACATTATGACACTTGAGCATAAGCTGGCAACAAAGGGTTACAAACTATAACCCTTTGGTCTTACGGTCTATGATGATATTGGATGAAGCCTATATATAGAAGAGCTAATTCATTTGAAAGAGTTCGTTCAGAACTCGATACATGTCTTAAATGTTTTGTTGCATGTTGAAGCCAACATGTGTTTGCTTAATGCTATCAAAGAGTCTACATAGCAGAAGACTAGTGAATAGTCAGATAAGAGTTCTCTCTTTGAATATGATTAGAGGTTGGGTGAGAAACTCAAGAGTACGAGTTAAATACATACAAGGTATGTGGTTTATTACCCCAGGAAGTATGGGTGATAAACCCGAGGTATATACAGGTGAGATACCCACATGATATGGATGAGATATGCTTATGGATAAGGGTTAGTAACCAAAGATAGAATAGGACGGTAAACCCAATGAGAATGAGTTGCAGATCAAGTACTGATAAAGGGTAAAATAATCTTAATAGGATATATGATCCTATAATTAAAGGAAGTTATAGTACAGTTTAAGTTAATATACATTTCAAGTGCATGTTACATACCTCTTGAAAATATATGTGAAATATTTGTCATGTGTACATGAGATATAATATGAGAAATTGTAAGAAATGTGAATAATAGTGGTTACGTATTGATGTGTTATAAGTAACTAAATAATTATGTTTATAAGGAGTATTAGATACAAATGAGTGTTTTTTGGTTTACAAGTGAATGATTTTATGTTTGAGAACTATTGAATTCATATGAGAGTTTTTAGGTTGAATACAAGATTACATGTGAGATTCACGATCATTTAGGTGTTGGGTTCAGATGAAAGCTTGCTGATCTAACACCAGGACACATGCTATTTACACGATTGGTATAAGTATTAGGCTCAAATGAGAGTTTCTTGACACAATGTTGAGTCATATGTTTTAATTAAAGGCATTATATTATGGGGTTATGTGATATGTAGATTGTAAATGCACACTCACTTAGTGAAAGCTATTTTGTAACATGCATATACTTTCAGGTCATGACATGCATAAACAAGAGGAGAAATTAGGATCAAGTATTGAATGTATATTTTATAAATAGAGTTAATTACGCAAATGATCCATGTGATTTATCCAAAATAAAATGTTTGGGTATTAAGGGTTTCAATTCATAGGTTAAAGTATCGTGCTTTCAATTTCATAACGAGTTAAGGTATTAACATTAATTGACCTTAACTTTTTATTCAATCTAAGGGAAATTTTGATTTCTCCGAATGGTATTTTTGTCATTTTATCCAAATTTAATAGAAAATCTAACTTTTATTAGTGTTTATACTCGAACTTGTTACAAAAAATACAAAACACGATACATCAACCTGTTATAAATGTCAGAAATGAAAAAGTTTTAAAAGATCCCGATTTTACACACTTAAACTTTGTCACTCTTTTATTAAATTATTAAAAGAGAATGTGGTCATTATAGTTTAAGGCTGAAAATAGGAAGGATATGGGATGAGTTGGTCATCACACTCTCATAGCTACATTGTAAAATCATATCCGGTCTAATATCCACTACGTAATTCTGTCAGGTGTTAGACATATCCGTAAGTAACATAGGTATTAGCAACAGTTTGTTACAAAATACCAATTGAGATTTCCACGTATATTCATATTATCATTCTAATTTTTTGTATATTTATGTTTACAACATATTAAATATGATATATTACATGCCTATCATCATTATAAAATATTGAAAATTTAAAAATATATAACATTTGACGATAATATTGATCTTAAAGAATAAATTTATATCCCATAACATGCAAAATATAATTAAATATAATATCACCAAATAATTATTCAAGAAAAAAAAATTCTTTCATGTAACGTGACTACTAGAATGAAAAATTATTAGACAAGTGTATAGAGGAAAATATAAATAATAAATTTTTTGGGTATATGATTGTAAGAATATTTAATATATACTAATTACCAACTCTTATACCTTTTAGAATTTGTATATTATGCATTAATGAGTTGTATATGCTATTGGTTTCTTTCTTTATTTTTCTTATTTTAATAACATGTGCGTGTGGTTCAACGTTCATACGTCTTTTTTTCCCATTTAACGGCTCCTTCGCAACGTGCAGGTGGTCCTAAATCGACATAGTTATTGTTTTTAATGTTTTACGTTTCACATGTGTGGTTCAATATTTTTACGTATACTTTTCGTTTGGTTTTCTTTTTTCTGTTCTTATTTTTTTTGTAATACGAGCTTTTCCAGTGTCGGTAATCACTGACAATGGTTTAAAATTGATGCTACTTAACGTGGTTTTACGTCCCCGTTATAATACGAGGGCTTAATACTAGTTGTTTGTATATATCGACTGATACAATGGACTACCCAAACTCTTTTATTCGATTTATCAATCCCACACCTAGTCCCATGCTTGAATACACCTCGTCCCATGCTTGAATACATCTCTCTCTATGCGTCCCAAAGGTATTTTTAGCGTCGAGTTTGGTTTTGTTTGTCATCCCTAACGAAACTCGTACAATACATTAGCAATATAGAAAAGGTACTAGTCTATAACGAACAAGAACCAAAACTTCAAGGGGCAAAATGCATTTTGCAGAAATCAGCGTTAATATGTTTCAACCGTCACCGGAAGCCATTAACAACGATAACGTTTAAGCAAACACACAAAAATCGTTACAAATCCTCCATTAATTTACCATAATGAGTGTATGCTTTCGATCAGTAGTCACACCTTTCACTCTGTTCTCACAATTCGATTTCAATCGATGCATTTGGAACCCTAATTTCACAACTCGTTTACAAAACTACAATAATAACGTCACAAGGCATCTTCACCATCGTTTTAATCCGTCAGTTAGGGTTTTAGAACATGGAACCGGAGTTTTATCACCGGCCGATGACGGTACGGAAGCTTCCGTTGGTAGCGAAGTAGCGGATTCCGGCGCCGGAGTGCTTCAAGGACTTGTGGATGTGGTGGAGGAAGACGCCGGAGGTGCTCCGGCGGAGGTATCGGAGAAGAGGTTTGTTAAGAAGAAAGTGAATGATAGTGAAGAGGATGGAGAGAATAGTCGATTTAAACTGCGAAACGGCAGGGAGGTATGTAGTTTCTGTAATTTGTAACTTTGTTTAATCTCAATCGACAATCGAATTTAATTTTTAAATTTGATTTGTGTGATCTCATGTCAGAACTTATAATCTGCGATTACTGGTAATGAATTTGCAATCACAGAGAAAACAGATTGCAGGCTTGCAAGTTGCAACACCTAATATGTCAAAGGTGTTTATCCCTCAATTACATGAAAGTTCAAAGCAAGTGTCATTTTGCACTGATCTTTGATGCTGTTTGCTATCTTAGACGATTATTTTTGTTTTAGCCTTTTAGGATGGTTGGAATACTCTAATGTTCATTTTATAGCTAGTTTTCTTCATCTTTGACACTTTCTGTGCATTCATACTGATGCTAGCTATCTAAGCAAAGTTATATTTTGGTTTGGAACTTTGTCAGAAGAGTGAACTCTAGATTTATTGGGATATTCAAAAACTCTGTTGTATTTATCTCTGGATGTACTGAACTGTTGATTCCTTGAGAATTAACCACATTACATGGATGCAAAATGGGCTAGAAAGTGATCACTTCTTCAATGAAGTGTACTAGCAATTGTTTGTTGGTGCTGTAATAGGGGTGTTCATAAACACTTGAACTTAAGCAAGTCTGCTGGTTTGAGATTTATGTGGCTCATATTACAGTTCTGTTTGATGGTTTTACGGTCCGTGCGGTGGTTATCGAATATGGAACAGTTTTTTGTCTTTTTATTAAATTCTTCATCTTTACAATCAGTTAAGTAGATTTATTACATTGATTTGTTTGATCATTTTATAGGTCTTAATAATAGCTAACGATTTTGAAACAAAAAATAAAAAGGTCTTCAAACCACTAAACTGCCAAACTGCTAAATGGCCTGGTTAGGCTGAGCCACCCAACCTGGCTGGTTTGCTATGTTGTTTTCCAGACAAATAGTTAGCTGTATGGCCCAAAAATCTTTAGTCAAAACCGACTTGGTTAATTTCATTTAGTTTTAAGCATTTCTCATTTACATGTGGGGCAATTTCTTATTGAAAATTAGTTATCATCAGGTTTTTGAAGAGAAAGCCTACCTTGTGGGTGTTGCACGTAAAGACGAAACAGAGGAGTTATTTAGCATTGAAGAGTCACTCAAAGAATTGGCCCAATTAGCTGATACTGCTGGACTCATGGTTGTTGACTCCACTTATCAAAAGTGAGCAACAATTATTTTTCATTCTTTTTCTAGTAGTTATTGTATTTCTCTTGGTGTATGAATGTTCATACTTCATATCATACATATGTGAAACACATGTCTAGTATGTGATTTAAGACTGTTTTTATGATGCAGACTATCTACTCCAAACCCTAGGACATATATTGGATCTGGCAAGGTTGCAGAAATAAAAGCTGCAATTAATGCTTATGGTGTAGAGACAGTAATTTTTGATGATGAACTCTCTCCAGGGTTAGTGATCATGCCTGCTGGCAGAATCTTTTTTTTTTTTTTTGAACGGTGATAAAATTTTATACCAAAGCGGCAAACCCAATCAATGATGGCACATGGACCATTTTACGCAAAACTTAGCCCCTCTTATGCCAATTAGAAATTGTCACAAAATTGTCCTTGCAACCAATTACACACATGTCATAGTTGGTGCAAAACTCACCATAATCTGCACCATTGGCACAAAACCTGATAGACAGGGTGTATTTTGATGGATGTTATCATTTGTAACAGTCAGATTGATTAAATAAATAAATAAAAAGGTCAATGGCTATCTGGGTAATATGTATAGTCGAAATGACTTTTTGCAATGATTTTCCTTTTTAAATAGGAGGCCATAAAGTCGTTTGACACATATATATGTGCATGTAAATAGAAACTAGACATGCATTTTAAAATTTTGGTGATGCATGTGAGAGTGATTTTATGTGCATTAAGTTTCACTATTATACTGTCAACTGTTTATCTCTAATCTCCATGAAGTATTATAATTTTATCTGTGTAGACATACATCTCTCAAGCACATATGTAAACAGTTTATAATTATCATGATTTTGATATAGGTGAGAATGCACCAATAATTATATTTAAATAAAAGTGCAGTCAGTTACGTAATTTGGAAAAGGCATTCGGTGGAAAAGTTAGAGTGTGTGATCGTACTGCTCTCATTCTTGATATATTTGACCAGCGAGCAGCAACACGTGAAGCTTCTCTACAGGTAATATTATTTACTTCAGGTCAGACTTTTTTTAAAATTTATATTCATGATTCATGAACTTATATTTAAATGAATTTACAGGTTGCATTGGCACAAATGGAGTACCAGTTACCAAGACTAACAAAGATGTGGACACATCTTGAACGTCAATCAGGAGGAAAAGTCAAAGGTATGGGAGAGAAACAAATTGAAGTGGACAAACGTATTTTACGCACTCAAGTAAGGAACCTTTTTACAAGAAAAATAAGTATAAAGCCCATTATGTTTTTGCATTGTGACATGAATAACTTTTATTGTACCTGATCTGTAACAGATTGGTATTCTTAAAAAAGATTTGGAATCGGTTAGGAAACATAGAAAGCAATACCGGACAAGACGTCTTTCAGTACCTGTGCCAGTTGTGTCACTGGTAGGAATTAAAAACAGACTAAGCATCATTTATATTTTTCCGTAGTTTCAACTTTCAACAATGTGACCACATTTTTTATTTATATAGGTTGGGTACACAAATGCTGGAAAGAGTACACTTTTGAATCAGTTGACAGGGGCTGATGTTCTTGCTGAGGATCGATTGTTTGCAACACTTGATCCAACCACAAGGAGGGTACAGGTTGGTAAATCATTTAAAAAACCTTACTGCTATGATGTATTGCATTTATTTTTCTTTGTTATTTATTTATTTTTAAATTTAAGTAGTGTTGACATGATGTTAGCAATTATGTTTAGAGTATTACCATGAGAAGTACTATGGAATTACAGAGTATTAATGATAGAATAAATATATGTCAAACTTGCTTATTAAAATATGTTTTTTGAGCAGAAGCATCATCCTTGAAATATGACATTGGTTTCTTTTTTTGATGCATTTCATTCCAGATGAAAAATGGAAAGGAGTTTCTGCTTACAGACACCGTTGGATTTATTCAAAAGCTACCAACAACTCTAGTGAGTTTTGTTTTCTTTGTTTAGTTACAAGTCATTAAGCATTTCTCAGCTAAAGTTCTACGCTAGAGGTGGCAGGATAGCGGTGTCATGTTTTTAGTATGGCCCAAAATGTGACTGGGCAGGTTGGGCTAAACCACACACACTTTTCTCCTAGTGTTTTTTGAAACTTTTTGTATATATTTGTTGATTATGATTGCAAAAACTATGTTATATTATTATTACAATTATAATTTTAATCTTTTAATAAAAACAATTTGGGAGGAGTGCATTAAAGATGGAATTTGGGTACCATTTGACCCGTCCTTCTAGCTAACTTTTTATATATGGCTTGGTTGAGATATATAACTAAAATCAACCCATTCATATGTAAATGACTCAAATGTACCCCTATATTAATATTACTATGTACTTATCTTTTTCTTATGGTCATTTTGACATCAAAGGCTACTCATCTTTTAGTAATAAATTTCAAACTATATCCAATTTTTTGCCAATCGACTTCTTGTTACAGGTTGCTGCATTCCGAGCAACACTGGAGGAAATATCAGAGTCGTCCCTTCTAGTGCATGTGGTAGATATAAGGTAGGCATTGATAATCAATCAATAATCATGTTTTCTTATATAAAGTATCTAGATTGTAGTGATCACTGTATATTGTAAGTGGGCTCATACTATTAAAGTATTAAACCGTTATACAAGTAAACCCTAGTGTTATAATACAATCTAATAAAAAGTACTATATTATAATCAAGTATTACTATTAATTGCAGCCACCCACTGGCGGAACAGCAGATCGATGCAGTAGACAAGGTTCTATCTGAACTAGACACGTCTTCAATTCCCAAGTTGATGGTGTGGAACAAGGTGGAGCTGAGTATTCTTTTGTCTATATTTATATTAGTTATTGAAGACTTAAAGGCCAAGAATCTGTTTTAAAACAGGTTGATAAGGCTAGCAATCCAGAACAAATAAAGTTAAAAGCCAAGGATCTTGAAGATACAAGTTGCATATCCGCTCTAACAGGTAGTGGTTTGGATGATTTCTGTAGCGCCGTACAGGAGAAGCTAAAGGTGTTGACTTCATTTATATCTGAATTTTTTAATTATATATTTATTCACCATAATATATTTTTTATTTTACTGAATACAGTGTCTGTATATGTATTTATCAACAGGATAGTATGGTATGGGTAGAAGCTTTGGTTCCTTTCAATAAAGGAGAAATCCTCAGCACCATACATCAAGTTGGTATGGTCGAACGAACTGTGAGTGTACATTATGGTTCAACATTTTTCTTTTCTTTTCTAATACTATTTCCTACATATAAACGGTTCTTATCATTTGCTTGAAAATGTGTTTTACTAGGAATACACAGAAAACGGGACACTGGTGAGAGGGCATGTTCCCCTACGGTTTGCAAGGCTTTTGACACCAATGAGACAAACATGTGTAACGGGATCTCCAATTTCTATGGAAGATGACACGCCGTTATAAAGTATTGAAACAAATACAAGGTTGTCATAGTAGAGCAACGTAAAGCCATAATATGTCTTGCAAGAGAGCCTTGAAGAGTTGAAGACGATCTGTATATACCTTACCTTGTTGAAACCAACAGTTTCTCTTGATAATTACATGCTTTTACTTTGCTTTCCAAGATCGTATAGTGCTTTTCTAGCTTGTGTAAACCAATGTTGTATCATTATATTTTATTTATTATTTTAAAACTAGTGAAGCGCAAATACATTATGCAAGTTATATCGACTTATGAGAGTCTAGCACCATTCATTGTAGAGTGTAGGCTACAAAGACGGGTCAGAGTGGTGGTTTGGTCATGCAGGCTTTTCTGCTAATGGGCCGGCCCAAAAGACCATTGTGACCCGAACGGCCGAGCATGACCTGAAGGCTGAAGTGGCTTTTTTGTGAAAATAAGATGTTTGAGCAGATTGTTACCCAAAAGTTGATTCTTGACCCGAACCGTCTTACAGTGGGAAGTATGAAGACGAGTGCCGCTTTCGGGCCAAAAGAGATTTTAATCTTTGTAATATCAAACAAATTAAAGATTGAAAAGTTCAACTTTTAAGTTTTATCACAAAATGTAATATTTACATACATGAAGATTCTGCCAGAAACCGAGTGCCTAACAACGCGTTTTTGACTACTTGTTGAGTACCGAAAACAAATCATAGACTTGGTCCAAGAGATTCAGTTTTTGTGTACTTTGTGCTGATGCACAAAACAAAATGTTGATCCACTCCACTTTGGTTACCAAATTTGGTCAATGATGATGACATATTAGCATAGCATCCACATGCATTTGTGTTCTGTAGCAGGTACAACTCTAACCAAAACCACTCTCCAATCTAAAGGATTTGGTGACATTTATGGTTGGTTTCTGCACATGATCCACCTCTATATATATCTCCGCACTTTCATGCAATCAGATCACAATAACCTGCACATCAATGGCTTCTTTCAAACTTCTATATGCTAATCTCACACTACTAGCTTTACTCTCATTCTCCACTTTCTGTTTAGGTTACCCAGGCTTCAGTTTTGGGTGGGGTCATGGTGGTGGTAGTGGTGGCGGCGGTGGTGGTGTTGGTGTAGGAGGTGGTGGTATTGGTGGTGGCAGTGGTGGTGGTGGTGGTGGTGTTAGCCGCCCTATTGGCGGTCTAAGGTCTTTTGGACTGTCTCCAGGTTTCTACAGTCAGTCTTGCCCTCAAGCTAATGACATTGTCATGTCAGTCCTCAAAAACGCGATCTCTAAGGACCCGAGAATGACTGCTTCTTTGCTGAGGCTTCATTTTCATGACTGTTTTGTTCAGGTTAACTAGTTTTTGTTACTTTTTAAATATACTTTATCGCGATAGATGCTATAAAGTTTTATGATCTTTCAGGGGTGTGATGCATCTGTGTTGTTGGATGATCATCCGACATTTGTTAGCGAAAAGAAATCCATCCCTAACAAGAACTCTCTTCGCGGTTTTGAAGTGATTGATGAGATCAAGGCTAAACTCGAACAAGCTTGTCCCGAGACAGTTTCTTGTGCTGACATTCTTGCCCTTGCTGCCCGCGGCTCCACTGTCCTAGTAAGCACTCAAGAACATATTTTTAGTTGACTATAATACCCTTTTCGTTACTAAAGTTAACGAACATAAACCATCAAAATATACCAGAGTGGTGGACCAAACTGGGAATTACCGTTAGGAAGACGTGACTCAAAGAAAGCTAGTCTCAACGGGTCAAACAACAACATTCCTCCACCAAATTCAACGATTCAAAATCTTTTAACATCTTTTCGACGCCAAGGCCTTAATGAAGTTGATCTAGTGTCACTTTCTGGTTAGTTCTTTATTGATAATAGACATTGCTACAAAACAGATGGCTTTTAGCAACGGATAATGATTTTGTTTTTGTTTTTCTTTATGTTTTTTTTTTGTAGGAGCTCATACGTTAGGGATGGCAAGATGCACGACGTTTAAGCAACGACTATACAATCAAAACGGAAACAACCAACCCGATTCAACTCTCGAAAGAAGCTTCTACCATGACTTAAAAGCTGTATGCCCAAAAAATGGCGGTGACAACAACATTTCACCATTAGATCTCTCATCACCCGTAACATTTGACAACATGTATTACAAGCTCATTATGTCGGGTAAAGGTCTTCTTACATCCGACCAAGTGCTTTTGTCTGGAAAGCTTGGAAAACCTATGCAGTTAGTTAAGGATTTTGCTGATGATCGCGCCCTGTTCTTTAACCATTTCGCACGATCCATGGTTAAAATGGGAAATATCCGGACGATTACGGGTAACAAGGGTGAAGTAAGGAAGAACTGCAGGAGGGTTAATTAGTGATATCAAAATCTTGTGTGTGTGTTTATGATCAAAGATCTATTGGGCTGTTGTTGAAGTAGTATGTAATCTGGTAACTTGTTGAAATATGAATGGTTTTATGAGTTACTAAGTCAAAACACATCATAAATCAACTAATAAGGAATCTTTGTCTTTAAGTTCAATTAACCAACTTTTAAACTTTAAAGTTCACTGTGATCATGTAGATTTAGAGAAAATTTGAGGTGAACTAGCTACAAACATTACGATAAGTATACAACCAATCAAAAATCTACAACCACCATGTACAACACGAAGATACTTTGAGAAATAAAAATATATTTTTCAAAGTAAGTTCGTATATGCTGATCAACATCACTTTTCTACCTAGTATGAGCATATTTCAGTTACTATTTATCAATGACGACTTTTTAATGAGTGATTCTTACAAGTTTGGTTATTTGATAACTTTCAATCCAACATATTATTTTTTTTACACTTCCGGCCATATAAAAGTTCATACGGAGCCATTCTAGTATTGGCTTGCTAACTATTGTTGTGCCTTAACTCAAGTAAGCATAAAAATTCGTCGCACGTATGCGTGATTGCAACACTTATGCTAGAGCAATCTAAATAATAATACATTGTAATAGTCTATTTATTTGTGAATGAAACACCACATTGAATCTCAATCTCATACCCTAAGCATATTGAACCCTTTTCGCTAAATGAATCATGGATCTACTTAAATGTTTCATACAAAATTAATAAAAAATTTAGCAAGTGTATGATTGGCTTAATAACTTAATAATTATACACTTACAATTTTCTAAAATGATTTTTGAGTTTTTCTACAATTTTCTAAAAAAATTATCATACTTAGAAAGTGACGTTAACTTAGATTGTAATCCTAGTCTAATTAATTATTCATTTGGTTCGAATTACTCACTACAAACCTATCATGTATTATTGCTTTGAACATGATTAAATACATTTAGCTTTTTTAGACATTTTGGAACTTATTTGACCAGTGATTCGATATTTGATACTCGCTTGACGTTTCAATACACACCAGAACAATGCATTTAGCATATGATGGATATTACCTTGATCATGAGTCATGACATATGCATTTAGAGTAGAGGTGTGTTTGTTGACACTCACTAGGTAGTTCCACTCCCAGTGTTTCACTGTAATGTTGCTCAAGCATGCCCCCCACCTGTGAGATTTCAAATGTATGTCATTAAGGTATTGATGGCTAGACAATACTTGTAATCTGATCCTCGTGTCTTCTCTTGAACGTTGTGAGAATAAGACGGGATATGGATCGATAATAACTTATTGTTGCTAATATTTTAGAAAACGGTTTGCGTGAAATGCTTACACTCGTCACAGATTGGTTCACAAGCTAGCTATTTCTACATTCCCAAACTTATTCTATTACATAATCGGCTCTAGTAGATATGCCAATAATCATAGATGCATTGCCGCTTTGATTACCGTTATGTGCTATGTATGAGGTAGACCACTTTGATGTTCTAAACTGAAATCTATTAACGAATTAGGTCATTGTTTTTAAGTTTGTGAGTTCAATCAAGGCTATGGAGATCTTGTCAAATGAAGTGGTTATCAGAAGAGCGAGTTTCAACGGATATCTCTCCATAATCTAGTGACCTCTATTTAGCAAGTTGAGTAGTATCATTGCACAATAGAGGTGTCTCTTTTTGTTGGCATCATGAATCACTCATACATTGGGGCACAAATTAGTCTAGGAGGATTGTATGCACGATGGGTTCTTTAGAAAGATCATTTGTGGCCAACTTGTGAAGCTGCTTAACATGTTCTTTTGCAATTAGTTGTTAATTAACTTTGTCAATAAGTTTTAAGTGTTTGATCTAATTGTCAAGTGGTTTTAAAGTGGAAACTTGTATGGGGTTTTATATGTTGGACATGCGAGCTAAATATCAATCCTCTCAAGTGGATCCTGTATAAAAAAACTCGAGTCATGTGCCTTGTATCGATAGTCTTCTTGTGTAGAACCACCCTAGAAATTGATGGTACTAAAGGTCAGGTGACATGGACTGTCATTGGAAGGGAGGCCCAATGAACTTAGGTTGAAAAGAGGATTGTTGGTGAAAACTCACTCCCGCGTTATAAAAGCATAAAATGAGTGTTACTGGACCTATTAAGCAGTTCGCGTTAATCTGCCCCAGCAATGCGGCCACACGACATTCTAGGTAGCTAGATGCAAGTCAAAATTCTATCTCTGCCGTGTTATGCTACTTGCCTATGCCTCTAATGCTATGGTCATCACCCGAAGGCTGACCACCACAAGATGCATCAAGGGAGGATTGAACCTAGGTCTCCTGAGAAACTTCCTAGGGTCCTACCACTGGCCATTAGAAAAGGAGAAAATAATACGTCTACACACAAACTTTTGAGCGTTTACGTGGGACATGTGGGCTAAATACTGATCCTATCATTTTGTCACGTCGAATTTTGGAAGCTACAATCAAATAATAGCCATACAACACATTACATTCTGGGAATTTCAAGCATAACCCATAATTTTTTACTTCAAAAGATACAACATTCAGAGCACTGTAGCAGAAAAAAGCAAGCATTTTAATCATTCTCAAGTATCCATAACTAGTGTACAAGTACAACAATGACAAAAATCCAAGAGGCTTTACTCTTGGACGAAAGAAAGTGAAAAGACAACACGCATGCGTATATACAACACTACAACAGAGCCGATAACAAGCTCGTGAAATCAGATTGTTTATAAAGCATGATACATTTTATGGTACTTATTCAGACTGAAAGACCAAAACAAGAGCAAAAAAAAGATGGCCCAAATATAACAATTCAATGATAGGGAGAATATTACCTATGAATCAGCAGTAGCAGCGACTTCAGGATGATAATGAAGCATCTCTTTCCACATCATTTCTCTTACCACATCTTCCCCGAGATCCTCATCTATATCCATATCCAATGGAGCGTGGACAATTGGATCACATCTTGGGTCATAAAGTGAAGACATGTAAGGATGTTGAAGTGCTTCAGTGACACTAATCCTCTTTGAAGGATCAAAAACCAACATTTTTTGCAGTAAATCAACCGCTAATGGATGAGCGTGAGGATAAAGTCGAGAAAATGAAGTCCCTGGTGAAAAAGGTAAGGACTTTATAAACTTTTTTGCTTTGGGGTTATCAATAAATTCAATATCATCTTCTCTTTGGCTTCCAAGAATGTTGATGATTAACCTCAATTGGTTAAGACATTCTGTACCAGGAAATAATGGTTTTCTCCCAAGAAGTTCAGCAAAGATGCACCCAACAGACCAAACATCAATTGAGGTACCATAATCCTCACAGCATAGAAGAAGCTCTGGGGCCCGGTACCAGCGGGTCACCACATACTCTGTCATGAACTGATCTTTACCACTTCTGGTTCGTGCAAGCCCAAAATCACATATTTTCAGGTCGCAATTTGCATTTACGAGTAAATTTCCAGGCTTTAAGTCACGGTGGAGAATGTTTGCTGAGTGGAGATACTTCAGCCCTCGCAACAACTAAAAATAAAATTCATGTTATTTTCAAAAGTCACAAAATCACAAAGTATAGAAGAGTAGAAACATCACATGGCTATTTAATTAATATGAACTGAAATTGTAATAAATTGTTTTAAATATTAGGATAAACCCATTCTGCTGATGAATTTCTAACTATTTTAATATCAAATAATCAGTTCCACATCCCAACTGCAATAGAACTGAGTGTCTCTAAGGGTAAAATAAAATCAGTATATATACCCTTTTTACCTTAATTTAAAAGGGATTTTACTCATTCACATAATGCATCACATTTATTTTTTTCATTTAATCTAAATAATAAGAACTCATCAAACACATAAGCATATGCTTATTTGATTAACACAACTTCTAACAACTGAAGGACAATTAAATACTATAACGAACCCACATACCTGAAAGAGGAAATACTGGCAGTGGTCATTTGTAAGCGCCTGAGATGATTTGATAATCTGATGCAAATCTGTATCCATAAGCTCATAAACCAAATAAACATCCTTAAAACTTCTTCTGTGGAGTGGCACCATGACATCTTTCAAGGCAATAACATTTTCATGTCTAAGATGGCGAAGAAGCTTAAGCTCACGTAAAGTCCTTAGAGCATCAATACGGTTATCAAAGGCGTTGTGAATCTTCTTTATTGCAACCTTTTCATTTGTCTCACGGTTAACAGACGAGCAAACAATACCATAAGCACCTCTACCTATGGGCTTGATGGGCACATATTTGGTATCGATTTCAAACAAAGCATGCCACATAGAAAAATAGTGCTTTCCTTCTGATCCAACCCCGTTTGGGGGTTCAACTGGTGTTGCCATTTTGCCACAAAATGGTAATAGAAATAGATATAGTATACAACAGAATCAATCACTGCCTCATGGTGGGTCAAAACTTGATAGTCATGTACCCTAGAACAAGATGAAAAATCAGTAAATCACCCAACCCACAATATAAGCTACACAATTGAAGGTTATATGAAGAATTATTAGTCAAATAAAGCATAAAACCAAAAGAAATGCAGTCTTTTTAAACAACCAACGGATTAAATATCAACAGATGCATCAAAACTTACTAATTTTGGGTAAGAAATCCAGAGTAAAAAGAACATATAAGGAAATTACTTTAAATAGCAAGAAATTAAGTACCAACTATTTGCTTAAAATTCAAAATCAAAGAGCTACATACCTTCTTGACAGCAAATACAAAAAGCCCTCAACTTGATTCTCAGCGGAATTTCGTCGAACACTTGGAAGGCATTCGCATGCCCGTCCACCCAAATCACCAATTTATTCACAACCCACCTTCAAAAAGTCGCAGTGGCCATGAAAAATGAACCATTTTCCCTACAGTTAAGGGGTAGAATCCAAAAACCCAATTCAAAAAGATCACGATGAACCCTAAAAGCACAGTTGCAACCAATTGATGGAATCTTGTAGGCAGATCTGATCTTATAATTTAACGTATTGCTTTGCTTATCTGTGACGACAGACAGAGAGAGAGAGAGAGAGAGAGAGAGAGAGAGAGAGAGAGAGAAAGATTGACGATTAAGTGAGGATCTGTTGAGAAAGAAATCAGAAATGTTTAACACAAGCGGAACAGTGTATGATTCGTTAAGTTGTCGCGTTCAGACACCTCATGGGCAAGAGTATGTGAGTGATTTCGTGAGTAAAATACAGGGGGCGTTGGTGGTGGGTGGATGAATGCTTGAGGAAGCACACCAGACAAAATGCATACACAAATCCATTCATCCACATTTTTAACATATTCAAACACTACTTGTTTTCTTCACACCAAATACTTTGAGTCAATACAACATGTAAATATCATTTATTTACATAGTTTTGACATTCATTGTGCCTCTGGATAAAATAAATTATTTCGGAGTTATTTAGATCGACCGACTGAAGATTCAAATCAAACTAAGTTTAAATAAACTCGAGCATAAAGATAAAGTATTTGTAGTAAATGAGCCCGAGTCTAAACGGAAGTTTCACTTATGACTAAACAAACATGTTATATAACTTTTATTCAATATACTAACTATTTTTATTATATATTAACTATGATAAAATAATTACATAATCTATATAATGATACATATAAAAATTATACTAAGCTTTACATAACTTTAATTATAAATAAATTACTTAATAAATAATAGGTGAGCCGGAGTTGAAAGCTACTCAAGAGGCGAGTTCAAGTTTTAAAAAAAATTGTAAAACGAGTCATGCTCAAAATTAAACTCTAGTAGTTTAAATGAGCTTAGCTCGAATCTAGTTAAGTTCAGTTTCTACTTGATCCTATTATACCATATATTAGGATTACTAGTTAGGGTGATAACTACTAACATAACCTTGACGTGTATGTAGTTATATTTTGAGTTGTCATGTCTAATTATTTTTTATAAACATATTGTGTTTTGATTTGTATCGTTCTGTTGACGTATTTACTTAATTAGACTATACACAAAACGACTTGTTTAACTCATTTAATTCAAAAGGTAGTTTACTCTGTTTAAATTATAATAGATAATACAAAAAAATTAATAAACTCTAGCAACCAAACCATTTAACCATGATCAACCGGCTTGTCAAAGACATGTTTACCCCATTTACATATGGATTACAACCTGTCAACGATAATATAATATTGTAGGAACTTAGTGTGTGTGTATATACATGAAAAAGTAAGAGCCTACAAAGTGAAAATTTAAGAGTTTGAGTTGGGGTCAGAGAAGATTATTGGTATACTCATATAATTTGTGGATAGATTTATGTTCGGCTTATGATTTTGTTATTAGATTAAACGTGTATGATAACCACATGGTTTTATAAATATTTGTATCATATTACATTATAATATGTTTTTGGTTTATATTAGCTTATTGTTTGCAAATGGTGTTTTTAATGTGAATTTCATAAAATAAGTTGATAATTGTCATTAGACAATTTTCAAACTTTGATTCTTGTACCCATAATTGTCCAAAAATTAATTGAAGTTACAAAAGTTGTTTTATATCAGTTTATAAAGAATTGATTTGGCATACAAATGTGTTCTTCTACACATACTTGTGTAAAGAATTCTAATTTCTGAATTTCATAATTTAATAATAAAATCAAAATAACTTTGTAATATGAACTATGTTATAAATCTAAAATAAAAACTGGTGTAGCATGTGTGTTGTAAACTGGGTATTATAACAATGATATTCTCGATCAGATGTACAACTGTTTTTATGCTCTTGAGGGATGCAATTATGCCACCCTACAAACCGTAAGGCTACAATGATCAAGATCATGTATACAAATTCGCCATAGTTGAGTTAGCAAAGGGGAGAACAACTTTATCTGCTTAATGTAGATAAAACATGTGATAATTTACTACAAATAATCAAGCCCTTCCATCCCCATCAATTTTCTTGTAAATAGGATCAATTACAAGTAGTTTCAACCAACTTGAACATTTCCTTCGTGCTCAAACCCAAGAATCTTTACGCTCAAACACAATACTAGTAGGCGTTTCCTCGATAGTGCATCAACTTCTCGATTAAATACTCTAGATTTGTGTCAAATATTGAAAGTAAAAGCTTGTAGGAACTTCTCCATATGGCATGATATGAGCTTGTAATTTATGTTGCCCATGTATGTATTTAAATGATCGAAGTGTAAAATGAACTTCTTACCAATCATATATTGTTGTCAGTCTTTCAAAGCTCTAAACAATGTCTAGAACTCTTTATCATATGTAGAATAGTAGAATACTGTCGCTTATCATGATTAAGTTTTTTGTTAAAATAAGCTATCAGTTCTTCTTTATAGTTAATAGAGTCTCGATACCGACTCTGGAAGTATCACTTTCAATCTCGAGGACCTTGTCAAAACAAGGGAGGGTAGGGACATGAGAATGATCACGGTTTTATGTTTCATGAACAATGAGATGTCTGCAAACAGAAGGATTATCTAATCTATGTGCAACAACTATTACGAAGTAAAGTAAAAGGTTACCTGAACTTCAAAGTAATAATGGAAATGTTGTGATAGTATCCTACATCGTTAGAGGAAGAATGATGTTGCTAGGCATATTATCCTAAAAAGTCACAAGGATCGTTCATAAGGATCCTTTTAATGTTTAACACTTATGCTATGATTGTTGAATTTATGTGCACAAGGATCGACATATAGATAGATAACAATCAATGTATGACCCTAATAATTTACGCGACAGACAACAACAAATGAAGTTAATATGTCTAAAAGTATTTATACATATAGACATAATAAAAGATTGTGGCGTTAGGTATTCTAGTAATAATTAATTAATAAATCTCTCTCAACTAATACATTATAATATATATATATATATATATATATATATATATATATATATTAAGCGTTATCTTGTTTATAATATTTTAAATTAATATTAAAATATATACATTTATAATTTTTGTTTTTATAATTTAATACTATTCGATTTAAGTATTATTTTATTTAGGCACTTAAGTATATAATCACTAAATATTTACATAGTTATAATAATAATAATAATACCTAAATATAAAAAATTTTAAAACATGGTCGAAAAAGAGGCTTAGTAGTACCCGACGCTTCACTCTATATAACAAAAAGAAAAAAAATATGAGTAGTGAAGGTGTAGTTTTTTTCAATGTTACCATAATAAAAAATTTTCTCCAAACTAGTAAAAACCTACATTTTTTTTTACAATTTTACATTTACTTGTTTAAGAATTTTTTGAAACTAACCATAATATATTCTCTGTATTTGTTTTTTTTTCCAAATTGATACCTACTCATTTTGTTTTTTTAAGATTTTATATTTAAGTCTTCAAGTTATGTAAAATTTACACTTAATCATCTTAAATTTTATACCTAAGTTTTCAAGTTATGTTAATATTTAATCACCAGAACTTTTTTTAGGTTTTATACTTAAGTCTTTGAGTTATGTCAAATTTTCTTTTAATCAATTTACAATATAGCCCATTATTATAGTAAAGTTACAATTTACGTATTTGTTTTCTTCTCTATTTTGAGGTATTTATTTTTTGAAATATTTTTTTCTATTACACTTTTTTATTAGTGTTTCGCATGTAGTTTTTTTCAGGTGGCTAGTACTAAAACATAAATCATCATAATTAAATCTTTCAATTTTTATCTCTTGTTAAATAACGCGGGTCACACCCACTAGTATTATTTATATCTAAGTTGATTAAATATAAATAAAAAGTCTTGACTAATAAAGCCTAAAGGAAATTAACTAAGGGGACTAATTAATTTAGTGGGCTAATTATATACTAGTTAGTAAATTAAATAAAATCTTTAAATGAATTAATAGGTTAATATATAGGAATCTATAAATAGGAAATTGATCCATGGGATTAATTACGAGAATAGAGTTTGCAAAAAAAAAACCCTAGCTACCACAACTAATTTGGGATTTTACGGATCTAGAAGATGTGTTACGGATCTAGAAGATGTGTTAAGGGGTAACGTAAAATTTCTTTTACCTTACATTTATATAAATAAAAGAAAATAAACTTGATAATAAAGGAAGTTAAACAAATACTTACCGGATCTCAAATTTTTCCTCTTCGGTTTTTCATAGCTTGAAAACAAAACATTCATATCCTTAATTATTATAACAAATAACACAAAAATATTATATATTGAACATCATAAACTCTAAATCCCCAATTTCATAGTATAATTGAGTAAAAGTTGTTATCTTTAGTGAACGAGTGGCGAAGGTGGGTGGTCTGGTGGCCGGTAAAAAAGGTGGGTGGTGGCGCAGCCGCGCTGGCGGGCGTTGTGTTTGCGGGCAGTGCGCTGGCGGTAGCCGACATGTGGGCGATGTTGCTGCTCGATTTTCCATTCTTTTATGATTTCTATGTTTTATATTTTTATTTTGGGTTTATTATTGTATTGGTAATAGGTAATAGGTATTTTGAGTTTTTATGTTATTGAGTAATAGACTAATGGATCTCTAATGGATCAATGGCACAATGAGTATTTAATACTTGGTTTAAATTAATTAGATTTTTTTATAAAATTTAAACTTTTTATTAAGTGTTAAGTTTAATTTTTTAAGGGGGATGTAATTTTATCTCAAGGGTTACATAAAACCATAACTTTTTATTTTATTTTACATGAAACCATATTTTTTATATTTTTTACACTACCCGTAATAAGTTAAGAGGTAACGTGGGTTACCCATCAACGATACATATGTCCGCCCTTGCCCTCTCCCTTAGGGCTCTAAGCTGACCACAACAGAAGAAGAACACCCAATGTTCTCGTTTTGTTTGCATTTTTTGTCATTTTTCTCTCATGCATAAGGCTAGAACCAAAGTCTCTAAATTATTGTGGATAAACTGAAGTTAAGATAATTATTTAAAAATCAGGATAAGTTTTAAGTTTTAAACTTTCTTCATTTTCCTCAGTTTTGATAGTTCTTACAATTTGAATCTTGTTAGAGCATCTTTATTTTTTTATCAGAAGTGATATTTGTGATCCGTTTCCACTATGTCAAACCTCATTTAATAAGCGGATCATAAATCCCCAACATGTTATGAAAGATACTGTTGTTGGGTTAGAAATGATTCTAAATTATATATTTTAAATATTAAATGTTGAGTTGCGAACAAGCTAGGTTTGCTAAAGCTTTAAGGTCGATGGATCAATGTTAGTGATAAAGGTAACAAATCTTCAGGGGTGTTTTTATAGTATTATCAACTAAATCAACCGCTTTAGACCCCTAAATTTTATGTGCCCCTAAATTTGAAAAGAACATATGTTTATTTATATTATAAGCTGAAAATATATGTGCAAATCTAATCAATATTTGTGTTTTTAAAGATTAATGAGAAGAATAACAAAATTATTGAAGGTTTATCGATGTCAATTTACAAAACTTGATTCATCGAGGTCGACTTACGAAACTTGGTTAATTAATCACCTAATCTACTAATTGTTATTCTCTGATCTTGATTTATATTCAATTGCTTTAATCTATCATTGTTCTTTTGCCTATCTAATCTATTGTTGTATGTTTCGATTTAATCTACATTTGCATTTGAACTTTCTTTTTATTTTAATCAATTGTTGCTTGTTTATCTTTTAACATGCTCTTTTCCAATTTATTTTGTTTAAGTTAATTACGTTGTTTTCTGTCCTAAGTTGTTTGCTACCAAACTACAAACCAATTTGTTTATGTTGACAGTCCAAGACAAAGGTTTTTAAAATTAATATATAGGTGATCTCCTCAAAATTTTGTTTTGCTTTAAGCTTCCAGAAATATTGAGTCGACCCTGCAAAGCTCCCATACGTGAAGGTGAGTGATTACTACATTTAACCTATAACATATATAGCATTTGAATAATGAACAAGTATTTTTAATGTTGCGCAATATCATTTATAAAGTTGATTTGAGCCTAGTGGGTTACATTAGATAAAACATGTTGAATTGCGGAAGTTTGATGTATAGGTTATATCCATAAGTTGTACATAACTTACATTTTCGAGGGACATGATCATGTGTTCAATTTAATTATATGATGTGGGAAAGAAATTACATCTAATATAAGTTGTGATAATACAGTTGGTAAATATAAATCTTGTGTGTGACATGATTTCTTTAAAATAACGTGGAAGGTAGAAACTAAAACTTTGATGAGCATCTTGGTACGCCTTGTAAAACATAAACTTATATTTGGGATGATGATGAAATTTGTTATTGTAGTGGATTTTTAGTTTAATAGTTAAAGTAAGGCTTATGTGGCTATGCTACCTGTTTAAATATTATTACTCTTGTGTTGCAATTGTATGTTGAGTATGATTTTCAATTAGTATGTTGTTGAAGGATTCTTTTTATGTATGCATGTTGCAATTATAGTACAAGTGTTAAATATAAAAAGGATCCTTGTGCACAAAAATTCAACAATCATAGAATGTTGTTAGACTATGATTTTCAGGTAGTTTGTTGTTGAAGGATCCTTTTTATGTATGTTTTGAGTGTTTTTAAGGTTGGCATAGCATTACAAGTGTTAAATAAACCATGTCTAAGGTACGTTGAGTTTTAGCTTGTGTGGGATAGCATACATTTTAAAGGGGCGTACCATGCATTAGTGTACAATGTTATAAGCCCAAAAGCTTCTATTGTACGCCCATTTGTCATAGTTGGTCATAACATACGTCCTTGGAGGGAGAGAAGGGGGTAGTTCTACCGTAGGTAGGTATTGAAATATGAATTTTTAAGCGTTGTTTTCATGTTGTTTTGCATTGTAATCATTAATCTAACATGTCTAATGGTTATGTTGGCTGAGTTGCTTATGCCTTTAAGTTTGAGTCGAGTAATCAAGACCAAAGGTGCAGATATCGAGTAAGATTGTATGTGCAAGAGATTTACACATGGATAACACAACCTTTGTAAATGGAATAAACTCTCATGTTTTAAGTAGTCAACATGCGGTAACTATGCACTCATTATGAATAATTAGGTGTGCTTTTAGGTATGTAATAATGTTGTTTTGAGGAAGAAGAAAATGTTGGACCTATTTTTCGTTGCATTGGTTCAGTTCATTAATCCATTTTCAAAACTAAAGTGTTACAATTAAAGTTTTAACTTTTATGAAGTTTTAAGTTCCATATTTATACATGCTAAATAAGTAAATGGTTGCAATGTAACATAATTATGTAAGTACAACATTATTTTTTTTTTCTATTTCTATCTCACTATTAGATAATACACATGAATTAAATTATAATTTTTTTTTTAAATTAATATGTTTATTATTATATTTTAAAACTTAATAATAGTCTTTTTTTATTTGTATTATGTTTTATTTATATATATATATGTTTTTTTAATTTAGTTTTCTTATTAAACATTTTATTACATACCGAAAATAAACCTAAGAACATGCCTTTGTTTGAGATTAATACAATACAAAAGTCTCATATCAAAGTAACAACGTGCAAGTGAACTATGATAAATTTAACCATCCGTAAGATTACAAAACTATGTTATTTTGGTAAATGGCTTTAAACTTGTCGTGCCAACCTCTTAACCCATTTACCACAATTACTTAAACAAAAAGATTGAACGCATTTAGTAATATTCTTTTATTAACGTGTCAACTTGTTTGTGACTCAAACCCATTAACCCTAGACTTGTTTAACTTAGTTATATTTTGTTAAGAGGTGATATCATAAATTAACAAGTAAATTGTTGATCCACGCAAGTCCATATTTAATATTCAGTGTTTCAAAAATTTCTATACTTACCCTTAACTAGCCAC
>BJCM01061673.1:0-23290 GCA_018326385.1 Flaveria bidentis
TATATATGTTTTTCATTGTACCATGTTTTAAGTAAAGATATGGGAACTATCTAATATCCTAAAAAGCTTGTGATTATCCAAGCCTTTCGTATTTGATGTTAACTTTAAAAATACTTAAACTTTCTTAAAAAATGTTAACAAGAATATAATAGTTGAGTCACATTGAAAAAAAAATTAATTCTAGCTATTGTAGTTAGTTTATAACACCATTTTCAAGAACCGCCTATATAACTAATCTAGCCGAGCACTCTTGAAAAACTTTCATTTCTTTTAACTCGCTTACGACTAAACATGTCAACGAGATTAAAGGTTGGACCGAATATTTACTGATTCATTTATTGTTTAATACTCTACGATTTTATTTTAACTTCATATTTATTTAAAACAGTAAATCCATACATAAACATCGAATAGTTTAATATTTTGTTTGAAAATTAACACACACATATATAACTTTCAAAATAATTACGACATCGTACTGTTTTAAATTTCGACTCTACTGATACGATTAAAAACTCTTAAATTGACCAGCTAGATGACTCTCACTAAGGAATTTAGTCCAATAATATCAAGATATGATATTCTTCTCAGGTCTAAGTTTCATAATAGAAATATGATATAGTTTAAAGGTAAAAAAATTTTTGAACGGCCAACAAATAATTTTTAAATCCGGTCACCGGGTAAACCCAATGGCGAAAGGTCACTCACGCCTGCGAACATAGACAGCGCTGCTGACCCAACTCACCCACCATTTCAAGAAAAACCCACCACTTAAAGGTCCACTGTGATAAACTTTTGGACTACTAGAAACATATTGCATCTAATGAAACTTCAACCCATGACCTTCACTTGGAAAGTCATATAATGCCTCCTCTTAAACCAATTGATCTATAACTCATTTTCAGTTTAAAAGTATATTATTAGTGGTGTTTCACTCTATGGATGAAAGAAAGGAAAAATATACACTCACTATTAGATGAAGTTATTAGGTGTGAACAATTGTAAAGAAAGTTCTTAATTCTTTCTAGAAGTTGGACTATTCAAGCATCCTGATTTGACTTTCACGCGATGGAAATTTCGTCAATACCCTACCATTCTCATGCCTTTTTTCGTCACTGATTCCTTTTCTCCACTTTAATGTTGGATTTTAAGCAACACAAGAGATTAAAAATGTTTGAAACCAGTTATTATTATGTTTTGACTCTAATAATTTTATGATTTTAATTAAAGTTTATGGAATTTTAGTTTGTATGTTTAGATATTTATGGTGCATTAGGTTTATGAATTTGAGATAAAAGGAAATCAAAAGAAAATAAAATAGATATCTATATGTAGGCATCACAAATGGAATGAAATGAAACAATATATGAAATATTTTCATATGATGTAATATAATGGACGAGTAACTAGAATAAACAATAAAATAAAATTAATCTTTATTGTTATATTATACTGTTTGGTCATCATATGAAAATAAATTAATATATTACTTTGTGTTGATTGATAAGTAGAAAAATATATTTAAATAGAATATCATGGTGGTTAATGGTGATGGTGGTTTGTGGTTGTGGTTTACCGTGGCTTGGTGCTGGCTGCGTCGATGGTGGTTGGTGTTGTTGTGGCGATGATGGTGGTGGGTGTTGTTGTTGGTGTGGTTAGTGGTTGGTGACAATGATGGTTGTGGTGGATGGTTGTTGGTGATTATGGTGGTGATAGTGGTTGGTGGTTCTGGTGGCAATGGTGGTGGTTGATCTTTGTTGGTGGTGGTGGTTGCGGTGGTGATGGTAGTGGTTGGTGATGGTGTGAATAAATGATTGAAGAAGGAATGAAATGCAATTTAAAAAAATAGGTGGGAGCGAATGAATGATTTTGGGATGATTAGAGGAAATGAGATTTTTACGCAATCAATAATTTCATTTTATTGCCAACCATATAGCTCTATTTTTATCATCTTATAATGATTCATTTCAATTCATCTGTCATTTTTATATATCAAACAGTACACAGGTAAGAATGAAAAAAAAAATATTTATTTGTTTGATAGAATGCATTCATCTATTACACAAGAATTCTAATGACTAATATCTCTAATCCTAAAATTATTCATCCACCAACCCATGTTTTTTTTTTCATTCATTGTTCACCATCACCACATCACCTTATTACATTATTTCGTCTTTTCTGTCTACCAAGTAGCACAATATAAAAATTTATAATATACTAAATATCAACTTTTTTATGTATAAGATGTTGTACCCTATGTATAGAGTGTTGCATCTTATGTTTATAATGTTTTATAAAATATAATGATTCTTTTGCTTTTAACCTAAAACTTTTATATTTTTTTTAATTTTGACCACACAATTTTACCTTCAAATTTAATCCTTTATACTTTTAATTTATTGGTAAATTTCCATTTCACATTTTGTTTCAAGTTTTGCAAGTTAATACCGCAAAACTTACATGTGTGGTTCAACGTTCTTAAGTTTATTTTTCACGTTTCATAGGTTTGGGGCAACTTGAGGGTCCTAGATCAATTTGGTTAAACTTTTATATATCTTATGTTTCGGTCTAATTTATCCCCATTAACACACCGCAACTTCAATATTGATGGTCGCTAGCGGTGGTGTGACATTTTGATGATATTTGGCACGGTTTTACTTCCCCGCCGCAACGTTGGGGCCTTAATTCTAGTTTCATTTTAATAACCAAACAAAACAAATGAATATATAATTACATGTTTCTTTTGATTGTTATTTACCAAACAGACCCTAAAAAGAAATTTAGATATTTTTTAAATAAACAATAAAAGTTTGATTAACAATCGGGCAGTTAAAAATATATTTTTTAAGGATTATAAAGAAACAACTCATGTAATTTACTTAATAATAATCACTTTTCTAGAAGTCACAAACTCACAATGCATTTTGCATTTGAATAAATGTCGCTAAAAAATTCATATAATGTTTTAAAAATGGTGGGCTAGAGTGATTATACCTAACAGAAATTAATTTCGTAAAATATGTCACCTTCAACTTTTTCGAAGTTTAAATTTATAATGTTTTAGATTGCCGACCAAAAGGTTTAAACGTTACAAAGTCAGTCACTTTAGAATGTTATAATTAATTAATTATATGTGAAAGATTAGTGGTCACAAATTGAGTAATAATTTAACGCCGCAATAGAAACCAATGCACTCTTTAATTGATCAAATTGTGGCGTTGATATTCTAAGAAAATACGCATTTTCACATCAGCTGTTTTCTTTTAAAGTGAAATGTTTTTAGGTAGAGGTTGGTGGGGCACACATATCATGAGACACAAGTGTTATATGCAAGACCATCGTCATCAAATTCATGCTAGTAGGCGTGTTCCGGCGGCATGTTGTCATGGTTGTGGATAATAAAAACCGTTGAAGGAAAAAAAGCCCATGGGCGGTGTGTGGTGTAGTGTTTCATAATATGGTATGAATGTTATGTTCAATGTGATTGTGTGGTGTAATATGGCATTGTGTGATATGGGTGAATGATATGAATGACCCATTCACCCTAACTTTTTTTATTTATTAAACCATCGATTCTTAACCTAAGTGGTTAAGATGAGGTGCCCAAGACAATTAAAAAACGTGAAGGTGTAGGGTTCTAGTCTTACTATGAGAAAAATGTTCATAATTGAGCCGAGAGTTTTTCCTGTTGTAAGTTTCCTTTTGAGAAGATTGGGGGTATTGTTCTAACCAAGATGTATGTCGTCCAACCCTTCCTCAGAGAAATGTCGAGATTTAAGAGAAGATGGATCGGGTCTTCCACCGATACGGAGTTGAAAAATAAGTACGTTGATTAACTAAAGTAACATTTATATTACGAAACAGAGTCTGAAATTTATTGTTAAAAAAATATTTTTTTCTCTTCTTAGTATGATAGAAGCATTTTTGAAACACTACTAGAGATATATTTAGATCAGGGCTGACAATTCAATAAAAAAAATCATAATTTTTTGAAACGATTTTATGATAATTTTACTTGGACCTTGAAATTGCATAACAAATATTTACATAATAACTTTAATTGGATAAACAATGTTTATGTTAAAAATATTGTACGTATACAATGTTTATGACGTGTTTTTTTAGCGTTAATATAGTCATGTCAAAATTTTGAATTCTTGACCCGAAACCAATGGAGGAGACTGTGATTTTCCCCGGTAATATCAACGACCAAGGGTCATTCATCCTCTTTGATTTCCTAAAGTCACATGTTTGGTAAGATGTACCCACATGACTAACGCATTAACTTTTTTGAATAACAAATCAATTCTATTACTACACTACACCAAATTACATCATTAATTGAGTTTGAATCCAAAACTTTTTTTTTAACCGGCTAACTCATTAACTACCTCTCATCATCCCTGAGCTATATCTGCATCCACTATACGTACTCGCAAAAGAGTGTATTTATAGTTTTTATCAATATGACAAACTTAATATTATGGAAAAAACATATTTTAGTTATAACGACAACTCATAGATTCATCTAATTTGCTTTTAGTCCTACACCACAACTAATTTAAATAAACCTGTCAAATATAAATCACGGACTTTTAACCTGATGAGACATTTCACTGCTCTAACTTTAATAGATTTTGGCATCACACCCAACCCCACTCATTTTCAAAAAAAGTAAATAAGAGATATCATTAACAAATAAAAAAAAGAAGCAAACAAGATTTCTAGGAGGTCCTTTGTTACGAGATGATTGCATAAGTGGAGTGTGTAGTTCATCCTTTATCACTTTGGGGCCTAAACTTTCGGATCCCATTTCCTTTAATAGATATTTAATATATTTCTCTAATTGATTGCATTAATAAGATCATATCAAAGGGTCTAACTAATTTGATTAATCTTGTCATTGGGTCGGTAACTTCAGAAGCTTAAACACTACTTTTTTGGCTAAAAGATTACTTTACATGGACCCCTAGTTGTTAATGAAGTAATTATAAAAGTCTAAAACCAAGACCTTGCTTCCAAAAGGGGTTTTAATAAGGCTTTTATCGTTATTATAGTCGCGGTGTTCGACATGGAGATACTCTTTCTCCCTTTATTTTTCTTATCGTTATGGAGTCCGTAAACTAGACGTTTAATAGAGCGTCTTCATTAGGACTATTTTAAGAGAATTGAAATGCCAAATAATGGTTTGGTTCTCACTCATTTCTTGTTTGGAACAACACTAGTAAAATCAACACATCCCTTAATGTTGTCTGATAACGGTGAATGGGAATGGAAAGGATCGCCCAATGGGTGGGTCTTCTACCTCATTTTAGTTTTTATATGATTTTTATGTTGTAAAGTTGTTTTTCTTTTTTTTGTGTGTACTATGGTCTTCTAGTTATTTGCTAGACTGGTTCTTATCTATATCTATATTATAATATAAAACATTTGAGAGTGATATTTTAAAATATCATAATTACCTTATTTAATGCATAAGATACAATTATTTTTAGGGTAAAATAATATTTATAACATTATTTATAAATTAACTCTTACAATTACATTATAACCTTACGCTTTGTAATACTTACATAAAATTTTACATTATCTACCAATAAAAAAACTTATTTTGTTTTAAAACTTTAAGTATATCTTTTAATCTATCACGTTTAAAAATGTTTTGATACTACATGTGTACCCTGTATTTTTTTAAACGTTTTGGTGTAAACTTATTACTAAACAGATATATATATTTTATAAGATACAAAAAGTTAATGCATATATATATATATATATACAAGTAGTCATGCAGAACCCATTTATTTGATGTTGTAAATTTTAGTTTACTAAAACATAATAAACTTTTGTAAAACTACTGCAAAAATAACAAAATATCATAAACTCGTGATAGATGTAAAATGACACACCATCGCATAGAGTATGCACCCTTCTAGTTTTTTAATAAACACCTCCGCCTTCCAAAAAATCTTTATACAAGAAAGCTAGGATATATTTTACACCTTATAGGTAATCTTTTATTTTTAGATTTATACTTTAAGCAATCAAATGAATAGTGCTGTTATTTTATTTACCGTAGCCCTTTAATTAATAGGTTTAGGCTCTTAGCCATTAATATATATATATATATATGTATGTATATTTATATTATATATTGTATTCTCGTTTTAAACGAGACTTCTTAGGCCAACGAATATCACTATACCTCCCCGTAAGGGTGGGGGCTTATGTGGGTCCGGGAACACCAACCCTGTCAATACGGCATCATACGTGGTAATATTATGAACTTTCATCGCTTGCTGTAACGATAAAAGGAGTTTTGACTCAATATGTTCTCTTTTGAATATTTAAAGGATTAAAAGTAGTGAATTATGAGTAGTTTTGATTGAAATATAGGTGAAACGTAGAGGGAGATTATGTATCGTTGAGATAGCATATAATGAAAGACATCGTGGCGTGAACACACTCTCATTGCATAGGAGAACGCGCGAAAGGGGATACGTCGGGTAGGATAGATCACGAAAGCCGCATTGTGTAGCCACAGATGTGGTGTTGGAGATATATAGTGTAGAATCTATTGTTGTGTCAAATTGTTTAAATTGGATTTATAACTTATAAAGACTAATGATTAGTGATCTAAATCATTAATTATTTATAATAAGTTTATACATGTTAACTTTTGTATAATTATTGGTATAATTTTGTAACACTCAAAAATTTTAATTTTTTCTCTGGAGTTGTTAAAAAACATATTTATTGGGTCGTTGTAAATGTTTTATCTTTTATTAATTAACCATAATTTATTATATATTTTATAAATCAAAACGTCTATTTATACTAAATAAAAATTCTTACCCAAGCTCAAAGTTTTCGCCTCCCATTCATGTTCTTGCTCCATCTAAGTTCTCACACGATCATAATATTTTCACTTGATGTGTTTTTTGATTTCTCGAACCTCAAGTCTTGACCTCTACAAAGATTTCAGAGATAAAGAACTCGATGCAAGTGGTGGTGGAGAAACGATGGTTTAGGGAGGATGTGGATGTTGAAAAGGCATTGGTCGACCGCAAAGATTCTTTGTATCGTAGTGTGTTTCATGGTTGTACAATACTGTTTTTTTAGAAAGATAGTGTTTGTGAAAAGTTTGTGAGTGATGCTTATCTGTGATGTGATTACACCTCATGATTTTTCTTTTTTCTTTGTGAATTATTGGTATTATATTATTCTTATTGTTTAATTAAATCGAAATCTCGCTTAGTTAATATCGAGATATGTTAATTATAAATGCGAAATGAATTACTTGAAGGTCAATAGAATGTAAATATATAGTTAGTATTGAAATAATGTATTGTTATCGAGTTTTTTTTAGCGGCGAAGGATTTTTATTTAGAATAAGAGCCTGCGGATGGTTACTAGACAAAATAAATATAGCCTACTAAACTAATTATTTTCACACCATATTCAGGCCAAAATTACAGTTAACTAAACTTGAGAGTTGAGACCGAATATTTGAGGTGGTACTCTACATGGTAGAATTCAAGGCATTTTTTATAAAAATGAGCATAAATTTGAGGAAAGTATTGTGTAATATCTTGCTCCTAAGTATTGTACGAAATCCGATGTAGCGGAAAAATTGCTTGGGAATCCATTAGAGGATATATAATTTTTTTTAAACCTTGTTAAATATCACATATATCCATAAAATTTGTTTATCTTTCTAAAATTTCATAAAATTTGAAATTTCACTAATCTTATTTTTTATATTTAACTCTAAAGAATTTAATAATATTTGTTTATATTGTTTATTGTTATTATTTTCTTTGTTCTACTTACGAATAGTATATGAAATAAATATAGTGGAAGAATATTACTTGTTAAATATAAAAAATTAGTATTAAGCCTCCTGCGTTGCGGCGAGGGGTGTAACATCATGACAAGTAGCATTAATGACAAACTACCGTTAGGGACCACCAACACCAGAAAAATCCATATTAAAAAAGAAATAATAAACAAAAAAATAATAAAACTAATTGAAAAGTAGACGTGAAAGTGTTGTACCACGCATGCGAAACTTAATACATATAAAACAATAAGTCGATGCAGGAGCAACGTGCTGAGACGGAGTCATTAAACATGAAAAAATAAGTGTAAAAACGTTAAACCACACACGTATGATGTGGTGTGTTAACCAGCAAAATTCAAACTGAAACGTAAGACGGAAATTTGTAAAACATAAAAAGTATAAGGAACCACAGTTGAAAGTAAAAAATATTAGGGGTAAATTGTAAAATATGTAGAAGTTTTAAGTTAAATTAAAAGAGTTAAAAATAAATAAAAAAAAGAAAAAAGATGGGTACAACTCACTAAAACACATGATACAACCTTAATAGCATACAAAAGTTGATAATTAGTATTATATAATGAGAAAATAGTCCATGAAAATTCATTTTTTAAGGAATGAGATGTAATACTAAATTTTATAAAAAATCATATTTTCCTCAAATTATATGGATATGATTGATATACAAAAGGAGATGTGAATGTTTTTACGGAGATCTTGCATCACTTAGGGGCTGTTTGACAACTTCTGAATGAGTAAGTGTTGAACTAATAAGAGGTCTGAACCATTAAGTGATGAACTATTAAGATGTCTGAACCATTGAGATGTAGTATATCGTTTAACTATTCAAATGCAAATGTCTGACCAATTCAGATAAGAGGTCTTAACCATTCAACATTAAACCTCTTAACCATTCAGCACTGGTAAATGCTTAACTATTCAGAGGTAAATGTCTTAACCATTCAGACATTTGCTCGCAAAACAAACAATTTAAATCATTAAGTGTTGAACCATTCAGACATCTGAATCATTAAGAGATTGATTAATAAGCTGTCAAACAACCCCTTAGAGTCTTGACCGTAACCAGTGGGATAGTAAACAAAATGAGTGGGTTTACATTTAGCAAACATAGTGAACAAGCTAATACTTGTCCACAAGTGATTTTATTTTAACCTTGAAGAGTTCCTTTTAAAGCCCAATTTCCACCCCTTCCATTCCGCAGTAGCACGTAACCTATATGACACATACCATACTAAATGATACCACGCGAAACAAAATGTCAATTACTACGAAACGAAATGATACCACATGTAACATTATACCAATTACCACTCCACGCGCTTAAATCGATGGAAAACACCATAATACTTTACAACGTCCCATTGAATACTCACACCAAACACACACACACACACATCAAGATGATGCGCACTGCGGATGGCCCCCCACCACGGTAATGACCAAGATCTATGACTTAACATATAAGATAATACATGTGTCACCCATAAAATGAAATACACGTACCACACGAATGATAGGACACACGAACAAGAGTGCCATAAACCGCGTCAGAACTTTAATTTAAAACGAGACTTTGAGCCACCATATTCTATCACTATACATACATACGCCAAACTCACATACCCCCGATCTAGTGGTATATTGTGTCATTTCTTGCTTTCCATAGGTGCCACACCTGGGCTTATTCATTTTGCACCGATTCTAGCTTTTCCTCCACACTTCCTCGGCTCATTTGCACTCTATGTGCAGGTAAACGATGGGAAACAACTCTCCATGTATAGCACAAAACTTGCTTTGAATCTAAATATTCCTTTCCGACAATTTGGTTTGTCATTATCTAAAAAGGTCAAAAAATTTTGTAAAAACAATCCAATCACACCGTGTACTTCCCTTCTAGACTCTAGGCACAAAATGTCATTGGCACAATCCACCAACTTGACGATTTGGTTCAGGTGATAGGTGTAATCATAATCGAGTACATGTTTTTGTTTTCTAGCTGGCTCAACCTAAAGCATTTCTGTTTGACGTGAAACTTGAACCCAAAACCTACGTACTTGGTTATCTCACTTCATCCACCCGTCCTATGTTCACACAACTCTAGTTTAGGGGTTCCCCTGGTAGCCGATGTATAAAAATCTCCCACGCTAAAGTGCAAAAGCAGGCGAACCTAGGGCAAAAAGATGATTATTCCGGTCCGTTGCTTCACCTGTGGCAAGGTAAAACCCTAATTCGTCACCTTTATTTTCTCTTCGAATGATCTTAATTTGTTCATCGATTTCTGTTTTCAGGTTATCGGAAACAAATGGGACACGTACCTTGATCTTCTTCAATCTGATTACACTGAAGGGTGAGTCGTATGTAGTTAATTGCTTTGTTCGTTGATGAATTATTTGATATTAACAGAAGAAATTAGGGTTTTCAGAATTATTGAAGACTTAAGATTGTAGAATATGTCGCACGATTGTTTGTGTGTTTGTGTTGTGGATGGATATTTGAGGTCCTTGTTACTAGATATAAGCTTTGATTAGGATATGAATCGTTTTCCTTTGTGTAGTAAACATATATGATTCGGAATTAACTGATGACTACTTTGGAATTTAGGGGCTATTAGGGTTCCACTAAAATTAATGGTGTTTTTGTTTTCTCACTTGTTTATTTGCATATAGTATTATTGTATGCTTGTGGAGTTTGACTTGTAGGTGGTGTACTCTCTACTAGTTCTCTAGCAGTGGCCTTTTACCTGTGTTTAAAATGCTCAGATTCTGCAAGAAGAAACAATATTAGTTGTGAGAATCGCAACTGGTGCAGTCGTGTTAGTAATGAGTTGTTGTAAATTGCACATTTATCAATTGAGGAATGGTGTGAAATTGTACATTTATTAATTGTGGTAAATCATAAGTTCTGTTGTGTATTATTATAGCAAACATATCCCATAGATGCATATTGGTAGATGTTCTGCTTAAATGGTCTAGTAATTGGCTAGTGCCTGCGTGAACATGGAGTCTTTTTTTATGTGAACTATTATTTAAAAAGGTTTTGAAGTTTCAACATTTGCTACATGAACTATGCAGAGACGCTCTTGATGCTTTAGGGCTGGTTCGATATTGTTGCAGAAGAATGCTGATGACTCATGTTGATCTCATTGAGAAGCTTCTTAACTACAATAGTAACCTCTCTTTCCATCCTTATTCTATCTTTGATATTCAATTTGGGCCTCTAGAATTTGTTGTAATTTGATGTTAATGTATTTTCACATCAGGAAAATATCAGTTAATCCATTCAGTGCATTCATTGTACATCTGATTGCATGGTTACTTTGTAAAATGTTTTAGTAATATTTACTTTACTGGAATTTTGTCACTAAGCTGAAAACGTCGACTAAGTAACTGCAATTTGACAAAATAAAACCGGAGTTGTTGGAACTTTATTGGGACATCCTGAAATGAAAACGGTCGCTATGTTCTTGGTATAAAGGAACCATTTTTTGTTCTTCCATCATCTTTTTTAACTACCAAATTGACTCTCTGTTTCAGCATTGGAGAAAGCTGACACCAGTTGAGGCCTCTAATTGGTGGATGTTCGTGGATAGTTCTCTCATGGATATCTGCTTTTTGTGTGTAAAGAGTTTTAACTCTGCAATTTGTGGATGATATCAAACATTGGTTTTCTCACATGTGGTATGTCTTTATTAAGCGATGCTATGAATGTTGTGTTACCATCCATTTATTGATATATGCTATCGAGGGTCCCCTGGTCGTGTGATATGTTTGTTTGTCTCTTTAGATAATCAATGTTGCAATAATTTGCATGCTTACTTGTATCTTACCTGTGGATGTGGGCCATGTGGCTTATATGTATGTGAACCTGCAAATGAGGCAGACTGGGTCGGGTCAGCTAACGTGTCAAAGCAAGTTTAGCTCAATATGGATTCAGCTCAAAACGGGTTTTGTTAAATAAGTATCAATTGGTTCGGATCAAACAAGTACTGAACCAAATGAGCTTGGGTTTAAACAAGCCGCGTTTAAAACTAAAAACTAAACTAAAACATGGTCTCGAATATATATTTTCAAGCTATTTGAGCTCGTGTTGAGCTTTGTTCGGACTAAATCATGAAGGTTCGGTGAAAATGGTGTCAAATATATATATTTTTTGGTTTGAGCTAGCTTAAATTTCTAAATCTGTAGTGTTCTTGACCAACGACTATATATTTTGTTTGATATTTCCAGTTACATTTCAAGCAAAAAGAAATAACTATCAGCGCGCTGTAAGGGTCATTCGTATTACGGGTCCGATCATGTTGCTATCAGGGGCGGAACTATAGCTACCGGAACGGGTCAAGTGACCCCATTGATTTTGAGTGAGTAGTGTATCGTATAATACTGAAAAATTGGGTGAACCCATAGTTTTTCAGGAGATGAACCCATAGTTTTTCAGAATATGAACCCATAAATCTATATTATATATAAAGGTATTTTAAGATATCATTATATTAAGAACATTTACCTCACTTAATGCATAAGGTATAACCATTTTTAAAGGTAAAATAGTATTTTTAACATTATTTACAGATTACCTTTTACAATTAGTTATATAATAACTTTATACTTATTATAAATTATATAAATTACATTATTTACCCATAAATCAAAAAAACTTAATTTGTTTTAAGTTTTTTGTTATATCAATCTATCATGTTTAAAAACTTTTTGATACTATAATCGTAAATGGGTGTTTTTTAAACGTTTTGGTGTAATTTTTTTGCTGAATCGATCCGATTTTGTAAGTTATAATAAGTTAATGCATAAATATACAAGTCGTCATGCAAAATCCATTTATTTTGTGATTAAAATTTTAGCTTAGAAAAAATATAATAATTTTTGTAAAATTGCTCATAAGAATAACAAAAATTAGAAACACGTGTCGGATGTAAAATGTTGTACTGTCGTATTGTGTGGGCACCCTTCTAGTATTATTAAGTGTAAAATATAACAACTAATTTGTTAGAGGCTTTTTTAAACTCTTTTTAATAGGTAAAATTACCTTTTTATCCTTATATATAAACATTTTAATCCTAACTCACAACCCTCCCCACCCATTACTGATCTGTTGTTGCCTGTCAAATTTTTATTGTTGTTCTGTTAGTTGATGAATTGTTTCTTTCCAGTAGTTTGTCATATTGCTGAAGACATTTTGAATTATTAGATTATCTTAATAGGCGTACAAGTCTTGATTCTTAAGTGATTTAGTTCATCTTGTTCCCAATTGAGTTAAATGTGATTATGTTGTATCGTAATGGATAAAATGTGCAATTCAATTCATAACATATTATGAATAGATTGTAAATTTTTATGTAGAGTAATTGGTTCTTTATTTCCTCTTGAGCATTTCTGCTCAGTTGTGCTATGGTTTTAGTCCATTGAAATATGAAGTTGATAACCATTATGCATGTTGAGTTTTCTGTCGATTGATTATGCTTGAGCAAAATTTGTTGAAGTATTGCATCAATACATTTTGCTAACTAGTCTGTGTAGTGTACCAAATTATGTTTACTATCTAGATTTGTGTTTAGTTTTTGTTATTTTGTTTGATTGAGTTTACTATCTAGATTTGTGTTTAGTATCTAGATTTTAAACCCTAAAACCTTGTTTGTGCTTTTTTTAGTGACCAATACTATAATAGTATCTTGTCATATGAAGATTATAAAGTGAAACCAAGAGAAAAAAAAAACACTAGAATGTAGTTAACTTATTGGTTGATTTGTCATTTGGGTATTTAGAAAATTGGGTATTCCAACCCGACCCGACCCGATCCGATCTGTCAACCCAAAAATTTTTATATTGTTTCGTTATAAATTAAACCATTGAAAAATAGTAGCCCCATAGAAAAATATTCCTGGTTCCGTCACTAGTTGCTATCATGTTCATGACCAATGACTTCTAAAGTTCTATTGCTCGCCTTAGACTAGCTCATTTTTCAAATTCAACCAAAGAGTTATACTCGATCACATTTACAAAGAACCCATTTGTGAAAACATTTCCAGAAATAGAATTAACTTGCCAAAAGTCTATAGCATATATTATTGTTAATACTTTTGGCTTAAATTCTCAATTTCCTTATAAATATTTATCAATAAGAAAGAAAGAGCATATGGTGTTTAAATTTTCATTAGTAATATACATTTATATGTTAAACATCACATATTTTATTAAGATGTTACAAAATGCAAGCCAGTAATTGTGAGCGTAGGTAATGCCGTAATGGTACAATATAAAACTTTGTAAATAATACCATGTATTTAAAAACAATTACAAGACTAATCATTTATGGATTTGAGTTTGCGTAAAACTATAGTTTTCAAATACTTAACATAGAATATCTTTTTATTTGTCTTATGTACTTCATGTGTGTAACAAAGTCGTCGTCTTCGATCAAAATGAACAGTCATGATATATTGCGTCATGGACTTTGCATCTCAAAGCTATGCAAATAGCAAACAAGCATGTTAGTGTAAAAGTGAATAATCTCAGTTAAGACACTCGTAATATCGTAATGTTTACGTTATATGCGCAAGTCAAATTAATAACTTCAAAATGATTAATAGTATTTGATACAAATATTAGTTAGATATTCTCGTAATTCTCTCTTAAACAAAATTTATCAGCTTTGCAATAAGATCATTTTCAACGTTTTGATGTGGAAGAGATCTATGGGTAATGTCTAACCGAGTAAGAGAAAACATCTGAATCAACGAGCATATTTTAAAACTTAACTATTAAAAAGCTTCATAAACGGTTTATAAAGGGATCTTGATTTGGTACACCACTTTGACCAAATAAACGACAGTTTACAAATGTAAACTAAAGTTTGCTCCGTAAACTAGAGTTTGTTATATGTAAACAACCGTTGTCAAATTTCAAAGATACGTGAATTCAGGCGTCGTTTATAAATTATCTAAACAAATGAATTAAACACACTAGACCTTAAAAATATAAAAAAAAATAATTTGGATTATTAAATTAACTAAAAGTCAAACCAAACACCAAGACTGAAAGCTCAAAAGAGCTCGTTTCCATGGGCATATAAATATTAAATACCCCAGCGTCAAACTCTCTTCCACTCAACCACCAGACAAAACTAGTGGACATTGACGTTTAAAACGATAAACCAATGATATCAACAGCTTCCTTCACCTCTGCCACCACCACCAACCGTCGCAATGCCGTCGCTAAACACCACATTACCGCCCAATTCACAAACCCCACCTCAATTCACCCACCAAACAACCTCTTCTTCCGCAATCCCCCCTCCCGGAGACATCCTCCGGCGCCGTCGGTCACCGGTCAACATCCCAACGGACTCTCCGTCGGCTTAAAGGAACCGGAGGAGAAGAAGAGCTTCGCGGACCGCCTCCGGTTCGGGAGCTTGACGGAGGATGGGTTGTCGTATACGGAGAAGTTTGTTATTAGGTGTTATGAAGTTGGGATTAACAAAACTGCCACTGTTGAAACGATTGCTAACCTATTGCAGGTTAGGGGAATAGTGTTATTTGTTCGATTTCGTGAGATTCGTGAATTGGGCAATGTGGTTGTTTCAATTTTGGGGATTTTGAAGGATTTTAGCGTTTTGGGATTTGGGTTTTTGATCAAATTTTGGTATTTTGGTATTTTGCATGTGATTATGGCTGTTTGTTAAGTGATGTGGGAAGATGAAGGTGTTAGATTTGGATCTTGTGTTAGATTTTGGAAGAGTTGATTGGTGCATTATACAGTTTATACTTGTGTTTGTTGATGCTGCTGATTTTAAGGTGTATTGAATGTTGTTATGTGTTTCTTGATATTTTTGTTGATATGGTGTAGGAGGTTGGGGGTAATCATGCTCAGAGTGTTGGATTTTCGACTGATGGGTTTGCGACTACGACCACGATGAGAAAGTTGCATCTGATATGGGTGACGGCACGAATGCATATCGAAATTTACAGATACCCTGCTTGGTAAGCTTTTTGTTTTTAATATCATTTTTAGTAATAGTTTGATTATCGCGTTGGAAATAAGTGTTATCTTCAACATGTTGGTATGTATAATAGGAGTGATGTGGTTGAAATTGAGACTTGGTGCCAAAGTGAAGGAAGAATAGGGACCCGACGCGATTGGATTCTCAAAGACTATGCTAATGGTGAGGTCATTGGACGGGCTACAAGGTGCATTACATTGATTAGTTCTTTTTTCTAATCTTACATACTCTTAGTGGAATTAGATATTATATATGAGTAAAACTAAAGTAACTATGTAGTGAAAGAATTGATTTTTATTCATTTTGTTAATAACTATAAGTTGAGCTGTGGGTCTTCTTTTTTCAGTCTATATGTGTTTTGATAAAAGGTTTCAATGAAGATTTTGGGTCACAAATGTTACTTAGAAGTTAGAACCTTTCTATCTATTACTAGTTAGTTGTTGACCACAAAAACACTGTAGTACTAAAACTGTAATTTAACAATTAACCTTTAAATTTGCAGTAAGTGGGTGATGATGAACGAAGATACTAGAAGACTTCAGAAAGTCAGTGATGATGTCAGAGATGAATACTTAGTTTTTTGTCCAAAGACATTGAGGTAGATCTTGATTTTCAGCAAAATATATCATATGTTAAGATGTTAATGCCTTCTAAGTATTGTGTTGGTAGATCTATATTAAACAGGTCAGTTGGCAACAGAGTTGAAAATTTTGACCCATTTGCTTATATATGGTTTGATCTGGGTTGTCTTTTACATCAAACGGGTCATATAAAAAAACACTTAGCTAGAAGTATAACGGGCCCCCAAAGTTGATTTTTTTTGCAAACAGCATCCTAAATTGTTTTGTTCAAAATTCTATATTAGTGTGATAGTAGTATTGTTTTTGTAATCACATTACTGCATTAATTCTTATTATAGACAATCTAAACAAATGGACGAAAGGGTGTTTGTGGGTCAATTCAACACGATCTATACAAAAAAAATGACTCGCTTAAATTGTTATTAAACCCGCCCATCTTTCCACCTCTAGTTGGCAAGGATTGTTAGTTATAGTACATTGAAATGTTTTAACTTTTATGGTTAATTACAGATTAGCATTTCCTGAAGAGAACAATAACAGCCTTAAAAAAATAGGGAAACTTGAAGATCCAGCTGAATATTCAAGGCTAGGACTTGTTGTAAGACCATGTTTTTTTCTTATATAATAAGCTCTTAGTTCCCAAGATAAGTATAAAGCATTAACATTTTTCCTCAATACATAGCCAAGAAGAGCGGATTTGGATATGAACAAGCATGTCAACAATGTTACCTACATTGGATGGGTTCTTGAGGTTAGACAAACTAATGTTCCATATTATGAGATTGTGTTCTACCTGCTTTAAGTTGGGTGTTTGGATTTGCATTTTGGAACTGATTTTCCAAATATTCTGACTTGAAGTCGCAATAATTTGATAAACATATTTTGTTTCTAATTGTTGATAATTAGAGTCTTAATCAATTTCATAGGAGCTGTAACAAAACTAATTATCTAATGACACAACAAAATTATTTATTTACCCTTTTTTAACCTAACTGGACACCTTTATTATCATTTCATCTATTGGCTATGTGAACATTAGAGGTGACAAAATGAGTGTGCCAGTCAAAACGGGTCAAACTAGGTTAATCGAAAATAACTTTTTAATCTTTTTATAAATAGTTTGTGTGTAAAATGTTATTACAACACATTTAATAGGATATATGCATTTAAATACACTTGAGACGACTCCTAAACCTTTTGACGCATTTCCCTTACATTACATATTTGTTTATGTCTTTTCAACAGAGCATTCCACAAGAAGTCATAGACACCCATGAACTGCAAAGCATTACCTTAGATTACAGACGAGAATGCCAGCATGATGACATAGTCGATTCTCTCACAACGCCTGAACCATTTGATGCTTCAAGCAATGGATCTGTCAATGGGAACAATTTGAGTAAATTTTTGCATTTACTAAGATCATCTGGGGACGGTCTTGAAATAAACAGGGGTCGTACCGAATGGAGAAAAAAGACAGTAAAATAGATTAGCATAAGTTAATACATCTTTGTGCTAGTAAATCGTACCATGGTAAGATTGTTTTCATCTTTTCTGTTCTATTCTGTCTGCTTTCAATGTTTTGTGTTGCATTGCCTCGATTTTGCCAATCGTCAACAGATAGGTTGGTCAACTGTTGTCTTGTCTAACCAGTTACGCCTTTCTGATGTCAATTACGACGCTTGACTTTCTCACGGCAGCAAGTTAAAACTGGTTCCTGCCAAAAGTGGTGACGGTAAAAAATGTTTAGGGTAGATTTAGATGGGTTGTCAATTGATATGATCTCGAAAATTATATTATTACCATATAATCTAGCTTTTACTTGCAAAACAATTGTAGAGGACATTAGATCTTGGTGAATTTTGAAATTTGTTTAATTTTACGTTCTTAATGAGTAAATTTATTAAAGATTACTTGGGCTTTTTACTAAAAACACGCAATACTGTTAACAATCTATAGAAATCATTAAGCACTCTTATGTACCTGGGAGAACTTTTTGCATTAAAAAGCTACTCATGTAGCCTATAAGGTTGTATATATATATAAGGTATTCACATATATATTAAATAATATATAGCTTATTACGGGAAGGTTATTAAGAAAACCAATAATATCAAAGAAAATCATGGAAATCAATAGCTTGTTAATAGTTAAATTTTAGGTACAAGATGTTAAAGATACTAGAAGCCTATGATAAGAGTTTGCATTCTATTTTCTTGATACTAAAAATCATTAATTTTTCTCTTTTATTTTTTAATTAAATAATAATGTTTATATTTTTATCATTATTTTTTATCTTTCATCTACTCATAACCACTTAAGCTATATTAAAAAATTGTAGGTGTCTAAACAATGATTCTAAAAATACAAATTTAACAATAATATTTTTCTTTCTATTTCACTCACAACAACTTATAATCATACTATATAATATAAAGAATACACTCATATAAATTTAGAAAACGAAATGTGAATGCTATAAAAATTAGTATAAACACGCTGTTGTCCCATATACAACAAACAATAACATCTTGCGACTCGACTTAGGACCCTTTTATCTTGATGCCCTTCACGTTTAAAAACCAAGGCATCACCTAACTAACAGAGGTATTGAAGGAAACTAAATGCACTTTTTCTTTGTAAGAAGTCCACAAATAGGAAAAAGCTATAAATCATATATGCAGACATATGTTCTACATGTTACAAACACTGACAAGAAAATAAACTCATATATGAAGTCATGAAACTAGGAACAACCGAGTAAACCAAACACAGGCAGAAAGATTGATTACACCAACTCTTGGATTAACTGTTCACAGCAGCCTCTTTGTTAGGCTGATCAAGAACGAATTTACAGCAACATCTTCCAAAACAATCCATGATGACTCAAAAAGCTCATGAAAAAACTCAGCCCCGGTCTCCTCGGCTGCATTTCTAAACGCTGTACCAAATGCATTTCCCTGAACTGCTCCCAGCCTTGGTTTACCACAAACTCCAACAATAAGAACTTTATCCGGTTCTTGACTGTAGCAAACACATAATATAGGTTTCATTTTCGCACCTTTTTCCCTTAAAGCGTCCATTAAGAAGTACCCGAATTTTGTTAAAGCTTGAGGGTGTCCCAATAACTTTGCATCGGCTGAATCTTCAAGCTTGACCCATCTGAACCTGCGCCCACTTCTTATTGAACCTTTTCGGGTTATGGCAGTGCTACCTTGTCTAAGAATGGCCCTTTGGATCTTGATGGCATGTCTCATGCCTGTTTCTAATGTTTTAAGTTTCCTTAATGATAAAGCATCGTATGCTTCGCCAAATTGGTTGGAAGCACATAAACTGTTGGAATCAATGGAGGATTCCAACAGTGCAGTGACTCCATAAACCACATCTGCAGCTGATTCTTTTGAGCTATAACCATGTGACAGCAAGAACCCGCGATAATAAAAGTCATTTAAACCATACTCCGGTAGAAAATGCTCAAACTCATCTTTCATTTTCTTCTTGATCTCAACACTCATGAAGCGGAATTTCTGTTTGCACTCGTCAAGTGCAAATCCCATTTGAGCAAGAAGTAACATGAGCTTTTTAGCACCGCTGTCGCTCCAAGTTTTCAACTTTGTAGCCATGTAGGAAGAGCATAGCATTGAATCGAAAAGGTTCCATTCTTGTAACAACATGAGTCTAGGCTCATCTTCATAGGCTATTCTTGAAGCATCTGGTGCACAAACTATGGTTCCATCTTTGAGAGTTACTGAAGTGACTGCACCGAGGTTTCCTGAACTATTGATGTGCTGTTCAAGCTCCATTACACCAGCTTGGTACCTTTCATTCGTTATCCTCTCATGAACAAACTGGTCAGTTAATGCCACACAAGCGAGCCACAGCAAATCGTTGGTGTTTTTCCTCAAGTAATTAGACAACTCATACACCAAACAACCTGATGGCTTCCCATGAAAAGTACCCATATGATAATACTCTCTTTTCAGCTTCCTAAAAAGCTTCAACGGGTCGGTTTCATCATCTTGCACAACCCTTCTTCTTTTCCTATTTACATCTCCATCATCTTCTTCATCACCACTTTCATTTTCAAACTCACTGTCAGACTCATCTTCTTCCACTTCATCATCACTATTCAAATCACTTGCAGCAGCCAACGCCGAAACATCAAAATCATAAGACAAATCTGCTTGATTCTCGTCATCCTGAGTGTAAAGCACAACTACCCTATCATTCCGATCACTAAGATTATGCAGATGAATTGGGCGGTGACTGTCCACAACAAAAACACTAGCCACTGGTCCTATTTCTAGAATCTTCCTCAAATCCCTATGGCACCCCCAATTTATCAAAAGTATAGTAATCGGATCATCGGTCGAGGATGATAAAGTAGAACCAGCATATTTATGAATCTCCTTAAAGCTTGAAACAGGGTAACAAGCATACCTAACAGAATCAGATTCTAAAACATGACATATGATCTTCAAAGCACAAAGAGAATCAACATCAGAAGTCGATGGGAATATTAATAGAGGAGAATTAGAAGCTGAAGCCAATGCAGATTCACGCAATTTACAGTAAAAAGATTCAGTGTTCTGCTCTCTAACCATAATTACTATCGATTTCAAGAATAAAGATGGAATCTTTCGATGAGATAGTTCATGCAATGATTGAAATCACTGTAATAAAGTGTAACAAAGACTCAAACATGAATTAGGGGTTTGTAAGTTGGGTGATTGAAGTCATTCAGATTCACTGATTTCGATCAATGATTGACGATTGAAGTGGGAAACCGTCGAGTCGTTCTTGAAATGTGTTACCTGGGTGTGTAATTGAGATGAATTGGTGCGATATTGGATCGAAAAACCCTTGAATTGACTTGATTGAAGCTCTGAATCATGAGAATTGAAGGAGAATTATAGAGGATGGTGGAAGATATGTGATTGTGATTTTGCTTTGAATAATTGAATATTTGATTGTTTTGGTGATGAAAATTTGAAAGTTTTGTAATGGCGCGAAGATTTAGCGGTGAAGTACTGCAATGACATGTGGGGAATTTCTGCTTGTTGCAGTTTCACCCTTCGACTTTTTGTGAAATTGCAAAATGTCGCCAAAACATTTAATTACTTGTCCGTTTTTATTTTATCTTTTTAAGAATGATTGCAAGTGTTAAACACTTGAACTTCAATGAAAAGTGCTGTCATTACTTTCTATTTTTCTTTTAGCATTTATAGTTTTATACATAATACTATAAGATTTGTTTGTCGATTACTACTAGTCTACTAGCTGCGGTTCTTATGATACTGTGCTCGTGAATTTGAACCATTTTCTTTCTCTCGTGTGATTTTTTTAACAGAATAGTAATTAAGATTTAAAAGTGTTTTAAATTTAGTCACTCATGCATAATTTTTCTTAATTGGACTACTAAACCATCAAATTAAGTCATCATCGAATTTTCTTATGTCAATGTGAGTGATTCGTGTTCTTTCAATTTTTCATTTTGTTTTATTCGTACTGTGGCATTTCCGATCTCTATGTATTTGCTAGATTCCGCGCTTTCATAGTTAGTATACTCTCATCATTAAGAAATTTTTTTAGAAAAAAAAAGAGTAGTCCATTGGTCCCATTCCACTCACTAACTCTATCATTACATAGGATTTGAATAAAATGTAAGTAAAAGTGATTACTTGATTTTAAACTTATAAGCGGTATATATAAGCTCACATGACAATAAATCTAATGTGGGTGCTGTAAAACATATATCATAAACATGCAACAAATATGAAAACTAGGAATATAGAACACACAAGTATACCCTTTTTCCAAACTAACTACTTGGATAACACAAAGTCATGTCTTTTTAAAAGTTTTATTCATAATTTATATTCAACATACTAAGTTTCTCTACACAGACAGTTACTGCTCTCAGAAGGAAGCATTCAGATCCCACCTCCAGTTTGGTGTAGCATTGCATCAATTTCATCACCTTCCTCCATCTCAAGCTGCAGCATAACAGGAGAATTAACAGCGTCATGATTTAAGAAAATAAGGAATACAAAAGTATGACTATGATGTTAATATCAGAACGTGATCACAACCTCGTAAATCTTTTATTAGAGTTAATTAAGCAAATGGTCCCTATGGTTTATACAAAATAACAAGTTTGGATACTAAGGATTTTTTGTAACAGGTTGAGGTATTGTGTTTTAATATTGTAACGAGTTAAGGTATTAAGACTAACTGACGTTACTTTTTCTATTAAATACAAGGGCATATTTGTCTTTTCAATTTACAAGGACTACTAGTGTAATTAAAGGGATTGTTGGTGCCATTTATTATAAATGAAGGTGTGTTTTTGTAATTTCATACACACACATATATATACTATACATATACACACATATATATATAACCACTAGCGATACCACCACCGCCGGCAGCCCCCCACCAACGGCCACCACCACCAGCAGCCCCCACCACCACCGGCAATCCCCACCACCAGCGGCCACCACCACCATCAACCCAAACCACCAGCGGCCACCACTACCGCCAGCTCCCACCGTGGGGTTCTATCGCCGACCACCACCACCAGCCCCACTATCGCCCACCACCACCAGCCCCACTATCGCCCACCACCGCCAGACCCCATCGTCGGTCCCCACCTCGTCACATCATCCTCACCAACACCATCTTTTCTTTAAATCAAACAACAACATCGTCACTACCATTTCCATCGTCGCATCATCGGCGCCATCTCACCATCATCAACATTTCATCATCACCACCATGGCACCATCCACTGCCGATTCATCTCGAGTTAATGTTTAATTTGGGTTTTAGG
>BJCM01061674.1:0-44318 GCA_018326385.1 Flaveria bidentis
CTGTTTGGTTCTAATTTCAATCCAACCTTCTTTAATTTGTCTACTAGTAATAATGTTGATGTTTATAAGATCATAATTTTGTTCTTATAATAAAGTATTATGATTATTTGATTGATACTCACATATATTTATAACATAATTTGACTTAACTATTGTATCTAAAGCTTTTTAAATAGGAATTAATCATGTGTTATGCCTAACTTTAGGCTTTGAACGTGCTCATTGTGTATTTCACATGATCACATAGGGAAATTAATCATGATTACTACTTTTACATTTTATTGTTTCGATTTTTATACCTAACAAATAAAACAAAGATATAATTCATTTATTACTACAAGTTAACCAAACGGAACAATGGAATGTAATGATTCATTTCATTCTCTTATCCATTTCATTTCTTTATTCATTTCATTCCTTCGTTCATTCCATTATCACATACCAAACATACCCTAAGGGCTAGAAGAGGTAGTGAAGACATGAAAAATGCTTGTTCCACATTTTCTCCGTGCAGACGTCAGAAAAACGTTTTTTTAATGAAACGTTTTCCAAAAAACAAATACTCTGCGAACAAAAAAACTCTTCTCGCGTCTGCGAGCGCGCAGATGAAAAGATGGGGAAGAGTATGACAAAAAAACAAACACTCTCTTAGTCTGTAACCACTCAATAATTTTTATTAATTACTATTTGTATTTATTATCTGATTTAGTTGCGCGTAATAAAAAATAATATAATTTAGTGTTGTGTAGTTTAGTTGTTTTTATTATGATGGTAAGTTAATTAAGATTCACCAGAGATAGGACTGAAAAATATTAATTTTGATAAAGAGTATAAAATCACCAATGCTGTTACAAATGTTGTATAGAAGAGTATTTTCATATTTGTGAATTATAAACACAACTTTTAATTTCTTATATTTTATGTAATATTATACGTAATTACAATTAGAATATCATAAGTGAATTACTAATTGCATTTTTTTAATAATTAAGTCCATGTAATACACGTTTACACAGGATTATCCTTATTAATTGGTTTATAAACTTTGATCTATCTTATATATCATCCACGTAACCCTAAATTGACATAATAAAACACATGAGCAAAATCAATTAATTTCGAAATTATATATAAAAAATAGGTTTGACCATGTTAGAAATTATATGTTAGGTGAAGTTCCTTACATCATTGTCTGGTATACACCTTGAAACTATGTAGAAAATATGCTTTAATACTTTACGAACGTGTTCATGCTGGTGTCGGATTAGATACATACTTAAACGTGTATTCATTTTATTTGACTATATATGAATAGAAACATGAGAATATGTTATAATAATAGAGAGAAGAAACAGCAGAATCTTAGTTTGAAATTAGGTTTATGCCTACAAGATGTCTCTCAAGGATTTCTTTTACCTTTTTTAAATATTATTAATTAACATTTTTGCTTACCTTTTAATCATGTGGCTCGTCAATACCTTACTAACCAACTTAATGTAATGGAAACAACATTTAAATCTCACACATGCGAAAGGGAGGGAGGAAGGAGATGCTTACCGGCCATCATCACACCTTATACAGTTATAGTTTAGCTAAATAATTTTTTGTTCGTAGAAAAAACATGAAAATTTATTTTCTAGGCTAGAACAACCGTAAAAAGATAACCATCATGCCGGCATGCCGCCTGCTCAAAACAATTTATTTAAAGTTTTTGCTTCCTTAAACTATTTAAACTCGTTAAAGATAGTGAAGGATCCATTTACAGGAAGAAAAGTTGAAATATATGATGATATAAAGAGTTAATAATTTAAATGTACTAAATGTGTGGGGTATGAAAGTGGAAACCCTAGAAAAACTCAAGGAACATCCATTATTTGAAATAATAGATATGAGGAAGAAATTTGTGTATCTAAAATGATATTTCTTCACTCTCCACTGGATACTGGACCCTTTAGGCTACAGCGAAATCTTTATGTCTCAGTATGAGAATATTGACTTTGGTAACGTTACCATTGTGACACCCTTCAGAATCTTGTTTTTTCTTCTTTAATAACTCCTTTTTAACCTTTTTCTAACACTTTTTGATATTTACTACTCATGATTAGCAACCCAAATCAATTGCATATAATCTCTTACAATCCACTCATAACCCACCATCAACAAAAAAAATTATATATGTACTTTAGAGAACATTAATTCATTGTAGACCATACTTATGGCTACTAAATGATTGAATGGGTCTTGACAAAATAGGGTTATTGCAAGACAATTTGATTAGTCTGCTTGGTTGTTAGCTAGTATTGCTTTTCTTGAGGTGTTTCTTTAGGCACCTTAGGATCCCACTCTTCAAATTTGACAGTTGGTGGATGTACATTATAGATATATGTTAATAAGCGTGTTTAAATTGTGATGGAATTGTCTATTAAAACCAAACGCTTTATCAAAAAATACATGATTTTACACCAAATTGTGATTTCAGAAATATAACTTTTTGATTAGTAGTATTTAAATGAGAATTTGAGAGATTTCATGGGGTCCTTAAAATCTCTTTCTCTTTGACCCCTTCCTGCCCAATTTATCTTTTTTTTAACGAAAAAATTAACATACCCTTAAATTAATTCACGTAAACTACTCACTATCATGTTCGAACTTAGGTTTACTCTAAAGATACATCGTCTCTTACCATTATGCTAAACCTAATTAAGTGGCACCCCCAATTTGTCTAATATCCATCTATCTATCTATATATTATATGAACTTCGTGTATAATAATTGCATTGAATTATAATAAATTAACTTGACCTAAATTATCATTATATGTAATGAACTTCAAAATTTATAATTTAATGTAAGAAACTCTATAATGTATTATCATATAATGTAATTGACCTTCTATAGCATTTAAATGAAGGATGTGTCAGCAACTATGATGATGTAATGGATCTGTTGGCATAAGTTGTGGCATTTTATGATGTAGATAAATTGTAAGTTGTGGCTCCAAAGCGGATTTTAAGAAGGCATATGACTCTGTTAATTGGTCCTTTTTGATTGCGGTTATGGGTAAAATGGGGTTCTCTAACCGATGGTGTTCATGGATCCTTGGATGTTTAGCTTCAGGTCGCACATCTGTGCTTATCAATGGTTCCCCCTCACCCGAATTTACTCCATCCCGGGGTCTTAGACAGGGGGATCCGCTCTCCCCCTTTTTGTTTATTATGGTGATGGAAGTCATTCATGTGTTAGTTAAAAAGGCATGTGATATAGGGTTGTTCCGGGGTATCCAATTACCAAATGATGGGCCGAAATTGACCCATATCTTTTATGCCGATGTTGCAATTTTCGTGGCTGAACCTTCCCCCTCAAATTTGGCAAACTTGGCTAGAATTCTTAGATGTTTTAACCTTGCTTCTGGTCTGAAAGTTAGCTTCAAGAAAAGCAAATTATTTACGTCGGGATCAATCTTGAAGTTACAAAAATGCTCTCTCGGATTCTACATTGTCAAATTGGTACTTTTCCCTTCACTTATCTTGGCATACCTGTTGGCTCAAATATGAGTTTGATAAAAAACTAAAAACCAATCGTTGACAGAGTTGCAAAAAGACTTTCTAAATGGAAAGAAAAAACACTTTCAATTAGGGGAAGAATCATCTTGTTACAATCGGTTTTGGGGACTCTGCCTAATTATTACCTCTCCATCTTCCGTGCTCCTGCTCAAGTAATCAAGACTATTGAATCCATGCATAGAAAATTCTGTTGGGGTGCATCAGAAAAAGAAAAAAAATGCTTGGGTATCTTGGCAAAAAATGTTAGCTCCAAAGGATCATGGGGGTCTTGGTATTGGATCGATTAAGGCGGCAAACCATGCACTTCTTGTTAAGTGGATATGGAGGTTTAAACAAGAACCCAATGTTGAGTGGACAAAAGTGATCAATGCTATTCATGGTTCCAGCAGGTTGGAAAAATTCATTCCATGTAAAGCAAATATAGTTGGACCGTGGAAGAATATTGTTAAGGTCGTAAATGACCTTGCAACCCTCGGTATTGATGTTCAAAAATCCTTGTTTTGCAAGGTGGGAAAAGGTGATTCGGATCGGTTTTGGATTGATAATAGGTCTGGTGTGGGTGTGCTTAAAGATGAATATCCAGATTTATTCTCTTTCAAATCTTTTAAGGAATGTAAGGTGATGGACCGGGTATAAATTATGGGCTAAGCAGGATCATTTTTTTGGCAGTGGAAGGCATTTCCCCTTGGGCGTGTGGCTGCCTATCAACTCACTTGCCTCTTATCCAAAGGTATTCCGTTAGCCCTCTCAAACAATATGGATCGGTGGGGATGGAGAAATGGGATCGATTTTGCGGTTAAAGTTGTGAGATCGGAGATAGAATAAAAAATGTTGGCTCCTACCTCTTTTGTTTTTCACTGGACAAGATGGGTTCCATTAAAGGTTAATGTTTTTGCTTGGAGGGCTGAGATGAACTGCATTGCCTCGAAAGAGGCACTTATCTCCAAAGGAATCCAGATTCCTCCTTCTTGTGCTTACTGTGATGCCAATTTAGAGTCAAGTGATCATATCCTCATTCGATGTAAGGTTGCAAGTGATATATGGTTGGCGGTGTTCGAATGGTGCAAGGTCCCCAAAGATCTCATCTTCATCGTTAGGGATGTTTTGTTTGTCTATAAGTCGTGGCCCTTCGATGAAAAATACAAGGACCTCATCTGTGCCATATTTTTGTCTACTCTTTGGTGCATTTGGAAGGCTATGAATGATCGGATTTTCTCTAATAATTCAAAAGATTATAGAGCGATCCTTGGAGAAGTGAAATTGGTTTCGTTCATTTGGATTAAATCTAGAAGGAGATGTGTTAGCTTAGATTGGAAATCATGTTGTAATTTCAATTGGAATGTTGTTTCTGTAACCTAGCATCTTGCTAGTTTTATTTAATAAAATCTTGATTGTTAAAAAAAAGATAAAATGTAAGTTTATGTTAAATCAAAATTTTATTGATCGATATATATGATATATATTAAATATGACTTACTTGGGGAAGTCCGAAATACTTTTTAATAATCTTTTGATCACTTACATACACTTCACTTTATTTCCTACACATTTTCGGTAGATTAACATGATACTCATAGTTGGAGCTAGTGATCCTTATAGCTGGTGCTTTATAACAATCTTCATTCTTCTTGCCTCCGAATATGTTTTCTTGTTCAATCTTGCATTATGGTTTTAACGGTATGTGTATGTATGTATGCATGAAATCATTTCAGACAACTAAACTTTTGCGATAGCATGTAGAACAAATCTATAACATTAAATTTTTTTGATTGATAGTTTGTATTCCTTTAAAATTAGTACGATTTAAATACTCATCGGCATCCACAAATATACAGGTTATCTACACAGAATAACAAAAAATGTTATATTATATAATTTTTTATCATTACATTTTCAATCTTGTACCATGTGTTACGTACGTAAATTGTACTAGCTTTATATCGGTTCTAGACGTTTTACAAAATTGATGATTTTTTATTGGTCTTTGTTGATTTTAAATATATAACTTTAATTAAACTTTAATGAGATTTTTTTGTTTATGTATATGTTTCTATTTTAAGGGATTTATTTATACTTGTCAGACAAGGCCTTTGAAATTTAAGGAATGACCTTGATATATAATGATGACTTTTAAAATATTTAAGCTTGGTTAACATATTACGAGGATGCTTAATTTGTAATCCAGCTAATATCACAAACCTTAGAAACATTAAACATTGTTTGAGGAGATTAACAAATATGAATACAAATGAAATATGTAATAACATTATTCGGTAACCTTTAGAATATATATCAAGTAGTATTTTGGCGTCCCAAAAGTTAGAGGACAACAAAATTATTAACAAAAAAATATTGAAAAAAAATGAAAACAGAAAGAGAGGCTCGGTTCATAGTGGTGTCTTTATACATGCATACATTGCTTATGAGTTATGATTGTTGCCCCCTTCAATCAACACACGCTTCATCATATCTCTTGCAAAATACAAGTCAACTGCATCAAAATCTCCTTAGCTTTCTTCGTCTCCTTTTCTTTTTCTTCTGTTAAATCTATTTAAAAATGCATTTCCATATACGAATTGAATAGGTGAAAAAAATAGATATATAAACCGAAATGAGATATCAGGTGATACAAACATAGAGCTACAAGTAGTGTTCATTGTTTATTAGGATACAAATGTTTTCAGGATTAGTAGATGGTTTAAGATTCAGCTAAGTCGTACTTCTAGAATTTCTTTTTAAAACTTCTACTGCTTTTTGGATGTTTGGATGTTTAAGCAGGTTTGCTACGTAAGTTCGCTTGCCACTAGCAAATTTGTCGAGTTCGCAAGTCGCACCACCCAACTCTAGAAAACATTGTCGAAATTGCATGAGTTCGTTTAATCAGGAAGTGAACTACTTAGAAAATATTAATTTAAAGAAAAAACTATAAAAATCAAACTTATTCAAAATTTGGCCGCATGCAAATGGGAAGCAAATTAATATAGTGAAAAATAAGTTTTCACATCACTGCGTAGTTTAATTTGGCTTCCAGCTAATGATATAAACAAATGTAATTATGCATGATGCTTTAGTTGAATCAATGTTTCATTGTTTTGACTTATAATAAAGTTTTCAAGCCTCAAATTCTTTAAGATTGAATTTTTACATGCATCGGGAACCCTAAAGCAATAACAAAAACAATAATGTAAGCAACATATCAACATGATTATCCACTACTTTCTTCTTTTGTAGATTTTCACTTTGCTAACATGCATGCCTTACGGCTTTTCCCTTGTCATGCTTATTTTATTATAAAATAAAAAACTAAAACTGATAAACGAATTGAAATACTTAATTACACTAGGGGAAATTGGTTTTGATTACGTTAATAGCTCACTTTGAAAAGATAAATAATTATAAGACTTTCATAAGCACCTTTTTTACCTTTTGAGATTAAAAGGCACATGTATAAAACTTACTAATTATTGTAATACAAGTAGATCGAGCCGGAAGTATATGCACCATAATTGCAATTTTCCACTAGTTTGATTAAGATTGTATATAATGTCCCTACTCCACCACCCATACACCATTAATTTTTGCCTATATCGTTTATGTGTAGTCTAATGGGAAATAAACAAAAAATGTCACTTTAGAGTTTATTTAGTTGTAATTGAATAAAATAAAAGTTGCTTGCAAAATAATACATGAAAGCATAAACAATGTTGATTTAAAAAGCAACGGTTTAAAATCATCAAATGACTATTTCTCAAAGTTGTACTTTAAAAATATAGGTAATAGTTTAACTTTCTTTTCTTGAGAAACGATGAAACTGCTCTTTGATGGATAGTTTGGGTTGAGGGTGATGTGAAACAAAAAGAACTTGGATTACATCTAATGTAATGAGACTTGAATTAACATTTTAACGATCAAATTAGTGTAGGAAGGAAAATGTCTAAGTAGCAAGTGATGGGATTTTGATGTGAAATCCTATATATATGGTGCTTGGTTAATTGATAAAATAGAAGTATACACATTGGGCACCTAAATTACACGGCCCCCTTCTTTGAATACCAAATGGCTGTGAGTCGGTATGTATCAAGTAATAGGGGCCATATAATGATCGAGCATCTCTAAGGCAAGTCTGTAGAGCTTATCACATCAATCAGTTATATTGTTAAACGACTTGTATTATGACATATGTCTCTTATATATGACATATAGAACGTATAAGTCTTATGTTGTCATACAAGTCATATTACATGTCCCACATACGATTCCCATGTGTGCCACGGAAGGTTTTCATTATGTGTGCCAATTGAACGATTGATACAACATGAGATTCTGTCAATTATTTAATAAGAACACAAGATTCCATCAAGACATGACACTACATTCAGTCAATTATTTGATGAAAACTATCTAGCATTAGGTGGTAAACCTTTTAGCAAGATATTAGTGTTTTACAGTACTAATCATGCATAACATTTGTCATTGTGTTTGTATCATATATCCTTTTCGTGAATAAAATATTTTGTCTAAGGTGTTTGTAGACATTACTGCTCACATGTGATGAGCTTAACTGGTACACCTGCTCAACATTCTAATAGCATTCGTATCTAATGAGATTAATTTAGTAATGAAGACCATTTGATAGAGGAGCTAAAAAGCAAAATATAGAGCCACGTATTTGATCAACACATTAAGGTCCAGCCTAAAGTATGAAAAAAGTTGGCTGGTGAAGCTAAAAAATTTATAAATCTAAGCATAACGCACAATGAAGAGACCATAGGTCAAACAAATACATGTGAGCGTGCAACTGTAATGGTGAAATAGCATAATAGATAATAGCCTCCTAGACATAGATCATTCTTGAATTCATAGTAGTAACCAACATCCATTATATATGTTAATATGATGGTTTTAAGAAGTGATTTATAGGTAAGATAAAAATCAGGATCGGTTCCGAGGAGTTTAATGTTCTGGACGAGTCTGAAAAAAAGGCCAATGGGCCCTAACGATTTAAATTATATAAAATACTTTTTTTAAATGAAAAGAAATGTTTTATCAATAAACATAACAATATTATACTATTACAATGACATACCCTAATAGTTAATCAATAACTCGTAAATCTCTCCTAGCATTCTTGATAGCAAATTGATTTATAACATATTATTAGCTTATAGTCTCTAATATTTTGCTTTCGATAGCTATTATCGCCCATCTACTAAGTCTTTCTTGAGACACTGTGGATCATAGGTAAGATTTCAAGTTTGAATAAAACGAAATTTATGGTATAAATTAGTTTGTGGACTTTAATTACAATCAAAATTTAAATATTTTAGTGGGTTATTAGTTGAGTAATTAGGTTAGAAAAATGGGCTCAAAAAATTTGATTTAAAACATAATTGGGTTAAGTTTTTAATTGTATTATACCTTATAATTATTTTTTTTATAATTACATATATAAAAAATTTAAAAACTTATGTGCCCCTGAACGAGTAAGCCACGGACGGAGGTCCATTCTGCACCTTCACAGGGCAAGCAGTAATAAAAATAAACAATTATTATATATCCTTAACTGTGTTACGAGGATTACATTTGTTTCTTCGATCTAATACCTTTTTCCTTCTTCTTTTCTTATGATTTAAAAACATAATTATTAAATGATAATTACTATATTAGAGAAAAATGTATATATTTGTTTTGAACGACAAATGAGCGACTCTGTTTCGAATGATAAATGTTATCTTAATCGGGCTCAACTATTCGTTTCTCAACCAGGACCGCACCCTCAACTCCCTTAGAAGGAAACTTATTACTGAAAAACCCACTGACTCAACTCTGAGCATTTTTGCTCAGAGTAAAACTTGAATTTATGACATTTTAATATTTACATGTTACGAGTACTTCAACTTAACCAGTTGAGCTAAAAAAATGTATATAATAATATTTTGTAGTCTCATTACTAAAAATATATATGTATATAATATGTGAAAATAAATATAAAAAGTCTAATATATTCTATAGATCATACAACTACAATGATTGTTGGATGTGAATATTTTGTGGTGGAGTTGCAGTTAACTCGAGGTTAAAATTGTCGGTAAAATAAGAGGCATGGGGCCCACTTTTACAGTCACTTTAACCTTGCAATTTTATTACTTTTACTGAACGCATAGTTAGTGGTTGTGGGACCACCAAACAACTTCTAACATGATGAGCGGTCCCCCTTCCATGCCACGTCACTCATTACCACATGATGATGATATTGACAACCCATCACACTCCTCTTTTTTTTCTTTCTGTATGACCAAGGATGTTACTCTAACGTGAAGAGCGTTTAATCCGACCTCAATAAGTTACGGGCATCAAACACAACTTTAATGTACGGGAAAAAGAATTTAAAGGCCGGTCCTGTTAACGTGTTAACAAGCGTGAAATGAAATAATCATGGGGTTTAAGTGTGATATTAAAATTATTTGTAACATAACAATAAAAAGCGGGCGGGGGTGAATTAACGAGGTTAAATCATTTTCTTGTTTTAAGGTGGAGTGAAAGAAGATAAATTGGTGAAGTGACGTCTATGTTGAAGTAAGAGGCATGAAAATACACTCATAGGCCTAAACTTTCATAGCATTCTAATGATAATTAACGTGTTTTTCAATTACAGACTGAGGATTCAAATACTATTTGTAGATGTGATTATCTTATAATGGTATAGGGGTAAATATATAATGTGTGTTTGTGGTAAAAAAACATAAATAAACTTCAATATTTTCTAAATCATCCATTTACGAGTTACAACCACAGAAGTAAACCATTTTAATAATTTTCTTTACAAAATCAGTATTTTTATCAAGTTTTTAAAAGTAAAATTATTTGATTAACTTCGTACTTATACTCACAAATCTTAACTCAATAAACACATGATCACACCGCTCATCCTTTATATGAAGACACAATGGTGCCGTAAATGAAATAATGCATGGAATTTTCACATGTAATTAAGGCAAAAATAAAATGAATAACCATTTAGATGATACATGACAACGTAAAAGAAAGTTTTTAAAGGCTTTTGAGACAAAATAAGAAGATAACACTTCAATCATTAGGGGTGATACTTGGCAATGCCATCCTCGATTTTGAGACTAGAATCAACGCCAATGTGGATATTAATGCCAAAAATGCATATATTATGATATATATATATATATGTTCCCATAGTGTCTTTTGATTGAGTTTTACCTTGATGTAATAGTTTGTAACAATAATATGATTATATTTCTATAGATTTAATAAGGTGGCTATTTAGATAAGATGTTTAGTCATACAACATGTTTCCTAATTCTTTTTTTTCGTATATGTTTATTTGATCATTTAAAACTTTGACAAAATCATGTAATAAATTTAAACTTATCTTTATTTCATTTGACTTTATTTTAAAAAGTTAGAAAAAATAGCAATTTCACTTTCATATAGACGACCGCCAATTTCCTTGGATTCGAGGGACGGTTAACGTCATTATTGGTGAGAAATTTCAGTGTCCCACCTTGAAATAATATATGCATTTACTCGGGTAAAATTATATAATAGGGTTAACAACGGATGTGACATTTTATTTCATAATATATACACTAACATGTTTATTTATATAGTTTTGTTGGAGCTAAGAATGTGACAACCGACAAGTATACTATCTATTAAAGGTTGCGCGTTACAATTTACGCCCTAAGTTTGAAGTTTAGCCCTTTTACATCAAGAAACATGGCAATGCCATGATCACATGCACGGATTCGCACCATGCCCTGACTCACGATCATGCCACGTCAACCACGTCCTACTCAAACGTTATGCAAGTAACCATGACCATTCACCAGGGTATAGTTATACACTTACAACGTTCAAAAATAACATGTTACTAGGTCATTGTTTGATTTTAATTAGCACTACTAGTGGTTAATACTATTCCTATGCATTTTAGACATATCTTATTTCAATTCGTATTAACTGTTCTATAAATGCACTGATATGTTTACAAAACAAACTAAAACGATGAATTAACTCAAAACTAGAAGAGATGAGATGAAATTTAACTGAAATCTCAAGTTATGAAACTAAGGTTAATAGAGTTCTCATCATTACAAAATACAGTTGATAAATATCTATCTTGAGACATGTTAATTAGAATTGATTATTTGTAAAATTATTTGATTTGTATGTTGGAAAGAATAAAAGGATCAAGATGAGGAAGAGTGATGTAGGATCACATGAGCAAGTCATGAATGAAAATGAGAGCCTTGAGTCTTGAGAGTTGAATTAATTTCAATAGTCAAATCTAATTGCAGGAGATAAAAAATATTGCTACATGCAATTGGACTTCTAAATTATTCTAATTGGGCTCCATGTAAAAGGTTTGGGCTGTAAAATGCAGAGTCCCCCAACAAATCGTGAAGCTTATTAAGGAAAAATGACATCGGTTAATAGCCTAACCATGTTTATGTGTTTAACACTTTAACATATGTGTGTGTTTGCGAGATTAACCATCTTTGATTCGTTAAATAACAATGTGTATCCATTTACAGTGTTGACACATATCGTTGATCACATCTTTTAATGGCAAAAGTGTTATATGATTGTCGCTCATTTACATGTTACTAAACATTTTGACATTTATAGTTATTTTGTTTTCACAAGCGGCCATCTATAACCATTATCGGATGAAAATTTGGCTGCTCTACCTAGGGTAGATTTAGATATGCGTTATGAGTAACTTAGGGCACACGAAATGGTCTGATATCAACAAGTTTCCTAGGATTTGTTATTTTTTCTTAAACGGAAAGCTAGGGTGGTGTCTCTGGTGTTTCCCGAGTCGAATTCCCCGACTCACCCTCTCTTTTCTTCTTTGTTTTTCTCCCGGTCTGATGAACCGAGTTTCATCAATCACTGCCAAACTTCATCACCTCCACCGCCAATCACCATCCTCCACCTCACCTCCATGTTCCTCCCATATATTCTCACAGGACGACTCCGACCCCCTTAGGACCCAATATGCTTATTTATCTTTTCATTCATTCACCATACTTCTTAGATTAATTATAATCTTTAAAATGAATCCTGAAACCTAGAATATGAACAAGAATTATAATACACGTTTTATCTTAATTTGAATAAACCATATGTACATAAACCATATGTAATAATCATAATAATAATAGAAATACTTTTACATCATATTTAAAAGGTGTTTCTTCCATGTCCCTCCAAGATAGTAACACTCATACTATCTACTCCAATAACTATGACCAACTTTGTGATAGTATTTTATGCAAAAACAGTGGTCCTTCTGGAGAATAAAATAAAAAATAAGCTAGAATTCACCATGAAAGTATCCCTATTTCACTTGTGGATCAAACTGTACATTGAGTTTCACTGATCAACACTCATGTGACTGACCCCACTAGAGAAGAAACACAAACCCTAGATAGCAAATAGACATCAAATGTATAAACTAGACCTCTCAATTTGGTAACTGAAAGGGACCTCCAACATCATGCACCATTAATGCTCATCATGCATCTCTCTGTCCGTCCACATATACAAATATTCATATACATATTATTCACATGTGAATTCATAAAATAATAGGAAGTGCTTATCATTATGCACATCGAGTGGGTTACAGCCAAAAGCTACAAGTGGTTTATTTATTCAATCTAAAGAAATAAATAATATATAAACAAGTTACAAGCCTTAAAATCATGAAGTGGGCTTAAGCAGATTGATTTTATTCCTTTAGCACATTCACCAAGGGTTCTTGGCTATAAAGTAGGGTTTTTGTCAGATCTTTTTTAAAGTGGAAACAAGAAAATTGAAAACAATATCTTAGAGAAAACATGGCATGGTAAAGTAATCATCTTTCACCTAGGAAAAAAACTGGAGTTAAAGTTGAAAAAAAGCAAGCATCTTCCAAGTGTTGTACTATACAACTGTGCATATTCATGTATACATTTGGAGACTGTTTTTATATAGGATGAAGTGGTTGTAACTTTCAGTTGAAGCAGGTGAATTAAGCATTACAACACCTTCATACACATAATTAAAGATGCATGCTAAGGTAACTATAATGCAATGAATAACTAATAGATTGAAAAAGACTTGAAATGTTAATGCAATATGCTCAAATATATATTACTAAATTAGTAAAGGTTGAAACAGAAATAAGCATACAAATTTGAATCAAGAAATTCAACCAAATTAACAAGAATTATATATCATACATTATTGTTTGTACGCCCCAATCCCAATCAACCAGGATATAACAACTGTTGGTTTCTCATGTTCTTAAAATATAGGAACTTATGAATTGTTTTCTTTATCAATCATCTTCAATCTCTTCACTTCAAATCATGTCTTGGGGCCCTCTTAGCATGAATATCAAGATTCATCAACTAATCAAGATAAGTAAATGCTACACATAAAATACATATGTTTATAAAGAAAGAAGATCGAAAGACTCAATATTATATGTATAAACCTATCAAGTTAATTTCTCAAGAAATCCAAACATGTAATTACCACCCACAATTTGGAAACTAGAAAATAACCACTTAAAACAGTCGTTAGAATGAAACAAATTAAACCCCCAAAGATTGTTGTTTGAACACTATAAATATAGATATAAAGATATATATACATATGTAAATGTATATATAACTGTTTAATTACCATGAACCTCCTCCTAACATCCCACTCCAAAAGCCATTGGCATCACCATTCTGATCTCTACTTTGTTCAACATTGTGATGTCCATCATCAGTAGTTGTTGTCATTGTGCTTGTCTTAAGATCTTCAAATGGGAACAAAAGTTTCCCACTTGAACTCTCATGGATGCTACTTCCATAAGTACCACCTCCACCATTTCCTTCCATTCCATCCAATGTAAAATTAAGCAATGGACTCTTGACTTCTGGCAAAGGAATCATCAATTGTCCTGAAGATGAGTAGAGCGAATCGCGATCAGTAATAGGATTCGGCATGAAGGAATTCATCATACCCCTTGATGTAACTCCTGTCAAGAGTTCCAAAGCCGAAAGCTGAGGTGTTGCCGCGGTAGTGGATGAAACCGAAGTAGTATTCTTGATACCATCAAAATTTGGTACATGAATTAGCTCAGAAATTGTTTTGAAATCATTGGTTGATGGGAATCCAAGGTTAAGATCTTGCCCATGATCATGATGCATCCTAGGGTTTTGAGAAAGTACTGGTATTGGTGCAGGAGGTACAACTAGATCAGGAAGTTTCTTGGGCATTGAAGAATGAGATGAAATGGAAGATAGTGATCTCTTGTTCTTCCTTGAACCACCACCAACAGGAACATTTCTAAGGGACCCACCTTCTGTCCAATACCTTCTACAAGTCTTGCAAAAGTATCTTGGTTGTGAGAGGCTGTAGTTGTTGTAGTAACAAAACTTTGTGTTGGTAGAATTGCATCTTGGGCAGTTTACAGCTGAATCTTTTTGTGGTCTTGCTCTTCTTTCCAAAGATGAAGAGTTTGAAGATGGTTTTGAACATGAATTTGTGGTGTTTTGTGTTACTATTTCTTCCATAGGCTTCATTATCTCCTATATAAACATACCCATAAAGAAAAGGTAAGCAATAGTTTGCATAATTAAAAGGGAGATAAAGACATAAAGATCCAAAAAAACTTTCAAGATTTGTAGACAAACAAATAGAACAAGCAGACTGCTTTATGCTTTTCAAACCATAAAATTCTCTGTTCAAGAAAACTAATTAACTCAGATACTCATCCTTAACTAATCGAACCCGTTGTGGTTGAAGATCCAAGACTTGCACTCTTATTATGGATGATCATAATCGATAATAAAACGAAGTAGATGCCTTGAGTCTTATGAAAAACTCAATTATAACAAATTAACATACAATTATTAATGTTTGTTTTTGTTGGTAATTAGTGAAGATGATGAAAAAGATTAAGGATCTAGCTATGTACCTTTGGCCAGTGAGCCGTATCCATGGCTGAAAGTAGCTATTTGAGAGATTGAGAGAGAGAGAGAGAGAGAGAGAGATGTGACTTAATTTTCCAGTGGTGTTCAAAAAGGAATGTTTGAGAGGTTTGTGTGGACGTTATATGCTTTAATGTGTGTATTTCTACCTCAAATCAACTGGGGGAGAGAGCTTTTCCTACAAGGCCACAATAAAAAAAACATACATGACATATATCAAGTAATTAATCAAAGTACTAATCTTTTTTCGAAAGTAGTAACGCTTTTAATCTCTTTCTATGTTTTTAAAGAAAAAAAAGAAATTAAAAGATGATGATATGTTAATTAAATTGATTGCTTTTTTTGTATTTTTTTAATGACGAACACATACATCTAAAAATATTATACTATATATTATCTTCATGAAGATGTTTAAATGTAATAAAATCAGTAGATTTAATTCATTCATCTTACATCAAAGGCATAGGTTCCAACACATCATAGACAATAAAAAATAAGTCATCAGGACACCAGGTTTCCAACGACTACTCATGAGTGGTAAAGGTTGTTTGCTAGTGTAGCTAGTATGTTATTGATGTTAATTTCATCAAAGTCTTTTTAGTAGATAAACTTAAGTGGAAATGAGAAATACAAATTAATAAATACTAATATCTTGCATAATGTTCTAATTTCTGAAACCATCAAACCTTACTAGCTAGGTCGATTGGGTGAAGTCCCCTACACGTTGAGGCAACGCCTTGATGGGTCCACTAGACAAGTAACTGACGGGCAACAAAAATGATGCTTCACTAGAAATTCATTAGACTAACATGGATCATTAAAGATGCTTGCAAAAGATAAATGAATCAATAGTGAATTGTCACTGATCATTAGCCACCTTCTTTTGGGTCGGTGAGGAGGACAGGATAATTCCCCACTCCGGCGGTTTCTTTCTTTAGATCAACTGCAACTTTAGCCTTCTCTAGTAAGTAACCATCAATAGTACATAATCGAGATCATGAGTTGTAATTGAGATCATCGGTAGCAATTGAGCCATTGGCAAGGATCTATTTAATCTGATATTAAGACATCTTCACACGCATTTTCATCTAATACTTCTACCATATAAAGTTCTAAAAGCTATATAAGACGCTTAAAAACGATATCTAGAAAACACAAGAACTGCGTTGGTGTACAGTTCAATGGCATGCATCATTTGTTATAATCTTGCTTTTTTGATAATAGTTTTGGGAGAAGAGTTGTCTATGCTAATATTAATCATCGCCACCGAGAGGAACAAATCACATAGGAAAAGATTTTACGTAAGAGAGCGAGGTGTATTGGAATAAATGGCTCTAGAATTATTGTTGATTAGGGTAAAATACTCATAGCAGTACCTTTTTACCTTTTACTATTGGACACTAATGAAGTTTGTAAACCATAATATACGTCTTTTTCATGATTCTATATATAATTTGATTTATATATATCAGTGTTTTAAGTAATGATTAATTTTAGTTGACAGATCTCTAAATTTTGGTTGTTAGTGGAAATCTTTTCTAAAATTATATATATATGTCAAAATCAGATGTCGTATTTTTAATTTAAATTAAAAGTAAAGAAGTATGATTTAATTCTTTTTGAGATTTAAGAAAGTACTAGGTTCTTCGAGTCATATATGTAGTGATGGTTATTTTGACATGCATGTTAACACCTAAAATATCCATTTTAGTTTTTCTGATCACTTTAATTAACAAAGCAGCATGCATTCAAAAGGTAACTCGATCAGGTATACCAACTTCACCTTTAACTTTTTAAGATGACTATTCCCAAGTAAACACCTATACATACTTATATATATCACCAAGCTTTTAAAAACTATACGTCATTTAAAATAAAAATTCTTTTAACAGTGTAAAACTAAAGCGCTGTAATATTAATAATCTTTTTTAAATTGAAATTTTAAAATTATTTTTATAGCGTAAAGATAAAACGTTGTAAAATTAATAATCTTTTATAAATTGAATTTAAATAATATTTTTAAAACGCTTGTCAAATATACATTTTACAACGTTGTCTTTTTACTTTTCTTTTTATTTTTTTCTTTTTCAAATTATTCACGAATAATTTTACAGAGATTTTTTACTCTCTTTTACATCATTTTTTATATTATTTGTTTTTATTTATTGCTTTGTATTTTTTAATTTGAAAACCAAACAAGAAATATTCAAATATTTACAAATATTCAAATGCATGTTCAAATGCCAGTAGTACAAGTATTTATAAATTTACAAACGTCAAAATGTTTTCATAAACCAGTGTACGACTAATGCATCCATGTAAACGGATAATGTAAATTACATCAATATCAATATCAAAGATATCATGTATCACTTTCAACACTTTCATTTTAGTTCTTGGCTTGCAAAATATAATATTTATCATCTTAACAATTTAAAAGATTAATGAAAATCAGTCCACAACTAATGCAAGAATCAATAAAAATTTTAAATACCTGATTTATGAAAACAATTGCTCTTTTGTATCTTGATCATCAATTGACCATTAAACATTGCAACAAAAAGATCTCAAATTTCTCTCTTGATGGCACAAATTCTAATAAACATGCAAATAGAATAAATATTTGTATATACCTACAAATGTCTAAGCATCTTAAAGCTTATAGCTTTAGTTAAAATTATAAAAACTCTCATTGTTCACCATATGAGATACTATTAGAATTAAAGAAGCAAATATGATTGAAAACTTGAAATCAATGAAGTATACCTCATTAGATCATCATAGTCCAAGTGCTTCTAAGATAACACCAAAATAAACTTACGTAAACGGTACCTAAAAAACACTTACAAAACCCAAAAAATCTTCCATGTGCTTTCGGAAGTACAACAAAGCAAATAAAAAGTTGTCAAGTGAAGAATTTGAATACATATATCATTAAATAAAAACCAAAAAGCTTAAACGTAACAACTCCTTTGCCAATCATCAATCCTTAATTAATAGCATAAAATTCTCTAATGTAGCTTCAACAAACGAGTCAATTTCATGTTGACGAAGAGGCTTCATATCATGCATCATCTTAAATAGTAAATAAATAAAAAATTAGATTACAATTCAATGCGCGTGCGCACACACACACGCATATAAAAGGTTTCGTATATGATTTATAAATATGTAGATGCAAAAACAAACACATGAAATAATTTATAAATCAATGTTGAAAAAGAAAATAAACAACCATAATTACCTTAAGTTATATGAATCAATTCAAGAAAAGTAATGATTAATGAATGAAAAGAATGATCTTAATTTGATCTTCATTTGTTTGCTTCTTTAATAATTGATTGAAAGAGAATGAGATTGATCTAAGAATATGAAGTATACGAATAATGATAGTTCAATGTAGTTAGGTTAAAAATAAGATAAAAGAGAATATGCTATATGTTCCAACTATTAGACAGTTAAAAATAAGATAAAACAGTATAAATGGTTATGTTATTAAAATATCAATTTATTTTTTGAATATATATTATATTTATGTTTAGAGAGCTGTAAATGATAGCAGAGCTCCTTGTGCGCTTAAAATGTGTGGAATAAAACTGTACATGTGGTTATTTTTTTAAATATTGATTAAATTATTAATTAGAGCGTTGTAAATGGTCGAGCCGTAAATGATACGAGTGTTTCTTTGAGATATTGTTGTAAAATGATGTATTTTAAAAATAACGCTATAAATGGGGGTGTTGTTCTCAAAATATTTTCTATTCAAATTACTAATACATATTTTACAACGTTATAAAAATGATACCACTGTAAATTTAGTTTTCTATACTAGTGCACAAACACTACTAAAATATTGACATAACCTACATAATTATATAAAAAAATGGTTTAAGATGACTTTACATACTTTATTCTAAAAGATGGTGCTTATATCTTTTTATCTTTGTTTTGGAGCATAAAAACATGTTTTATTGTTATTTGTTTGTGTCATTACATGTGATTGCATGTCATCAAAATGCATATCTATACTATATACAAAACATATAATAATAGTATTTTAAGATACCATTACGATGTGTTTCCAAGATTAATAAACGAAAAAAAAAGAAAAGAAAAGAAGTGAAAAGAAATTAACGAGAGAAAAGAAATGAAAAGAAAGGAAATTAAGAAGAGAAAAGAAAAGGAAGAAAAGAAAAGGAAGAAAAGAAAGGACATTTTAAATTTTCGTGTTACAGAGTTCGAAGAAAATGAAAGAAATTAAGAATTTTATGTGTTTTATTTTTTTTTCTTTTATTTCTTTCCGTTTTGGAAGGAAAGTTAGAAGGGAAATTATTAAAAATTTTCCTTTTTATTCTTTTTATTTTCTATCTTTAAAAAACTCAGGAACATAGTTTTTTTGTTTCCTTCTATTTTCTTTCTTAAAAAAATTCGGGAACACAATTTCATTTTTCTCATTAAATGAGACTCGGGAACACAACGTTAAATTAAGAACACAGAGTTAAATTAAGAACACTTACATTACTCAATACATAATTACATCCATTTTTAAGGGTAACATAGTATATTTAACATTATTTATAAATTACCCCTTACAATTAGTTACATAATAACCTTATAATTACTATAAATTATATAAAATATTACTTTATCAACCCATAAACAAATAAAAAACTTAATTTGTTTTTAAGATTTATATTATATCAATCTATCATGTTTAAAACTTTTTGATACTACAATCGTAAATGTATATTTTTTAAACGAAATAGATTCATTTTTTTGCTGAACCGATATGTATTTTGCAAGGTACAATAACTTAATACATAAATATACAAGTCATCATGTAAAATCCATTTATTTGGTGTTTTAAATTTTAGCTTAGTAAAATTTTTAATAATTTTTTGTAAAATTACTATAATATTAACAAAAATTAAAAACTCGTGTCGGATATAAAACGTTATCCCACCACTTTGCGCGGACACCCTTCTTATATATAAACTACTTTTATTAACGTATGTAATACACGGGTTAAATAATTGAAATATTAAATAAAATATTTTTTATTAAATATTAACGATATCCTAAGATAAAATATTAACTATTTAAACTTTTGTTTTTAAAGTTTTTTTTTTGTTGTTTGAAGAAATTACATTTTGTTTCAAAACAAAATGTGTTAGGTAATATTATTTTTAAAAATTTTCTTATTATAACTATCAATTTTAATTATTTTGTCTTATAAAATTTTACTTTATAAAAACACCAATTTTAAAATATTTTAAATTTTTTAGAAAAGTTTGATGTTTTAAAAAATTTCTTATTTTATAAAAATTTATTCTTTAGAGATAGAAATTATAAAATAAAGATCTTTTTCTTACTTTTTTATCAAACTAGTTTAGATCTAAAAAGAATTAAATAATATTATTAGTAATTAGTGTAAATATTTAATAAGAGAAAAAAATAGAAATTTTTTTATGATAACGTGTACTCTTTATTTGCTATTATATTAAAATAAAAAAGTTAACATGAAATAAGAAAAGTATGCATACCCAGAAAATCAAGAACTTCTTTAGAACTTAACGTTGCCTGATGACAACATTCCAAAAATAGAAAGATAAAAGTAATAAATTTGCTTATGTTGTCAGTACATTGTAAAATCAATTCGTGAGACATTGGGACCATGACTTTACACGTACTAAACTACTATCTAGGACGATAATTAATTTAGTGAATTCAACGGTTCAAAGAGGGAAACTTGGAGTTATTAGCTATGAGAAAACTCTAACGACGTAATTGGTTTTATGTATAGTTAGAATTTTATAAATATAGTAAAATTATGTATCAGCAAAAAAATACTACTTATAACAAAAAATGTTACTTCAGCTTGTAGCATTTAAAAACAATATTAAGGTTTAAATTCTAATATGAAATATAGTTATAATGAAAACTAGTTATTATGAGCAAGAAATTGTCTCGAAATCATAAAATGAATTTAGATAAATTTCCAACTAAATTCATTTCTTCTATATAAAACAACAAATTAAACGAGCCTTTGTGATAAGTAATCTTGTTATGGTTTTCAAATTAGGATTAATTTCTTTATATAATGGCTATTCTAGATTACTTTTTTTTTAACTGCAACTGCTTCGGATGATAGGTGTTATCATAATCGGGTCCACCTATCCGTTTTTCAGCCGGGACCGCACCCTCAACCCCATGAGGAGGAAACTCATTTCTAAAAAAATTATTTGGCTTAACTATAAGCATTTTTTTTGTTAAAAGTAAAACTTAAACCTATAACATCCCCTTTATTTATATGTCATTAGTACACTACTTTAACAAGTTGGGCTAAGAATCATTATTTTTAAAACTTAAAACAATTTTTTCTAGGGTTAATAAAGGAATTACTTAACCATCACGCAAAAATTAATATAAAACTATCAGGATAAGAATGTCAGATGTCGTATATATGTGGGGCCATTTTGTAATTAAAGAAAACATTTTGAGAACCAGATGCAAAGGGTGGAGTATAACGGGACCCAAACAACATCATAGTGCGCATGCAATTCTTGCCCACTTTTAAGTCCTACATTTTATTGTTTTTTAAACTCAAAACAATTCCAATGGGTTCTTGATTGAATAAGATAAACGGGACGTTTCATTGGCTTAGTAAAGTGTCCTATAACTAAACTTAGAGGTTTAACTTGTCCTAAATAATAATTATCTTTGCTAATGGTGTCATATAACTAAAAGGTATAAATATAGTCGTGTATTTACGTATTTTGATTTATATATATTTTTTAACCAACAACTTTTTTCCTTTGAATTTCATCTAACATTATACTTATACGACATTAAATTCTTATACTTATACGAAATTAAATTCATACCATATTGTGAAGGTGGAGAGGAGAGGCAAATGCCAAAGCACAAAATTATAAGACAAATAAATCATAAGCACATATGGTATATAATTTTATATCTGCGTGCATTTTCAGTTAGTTATTGTAGCATGAAAAAATAATCTACTTAAACTAGGTTTTGCTGCCGCGTGTTGCTGCGGTTATACGAGTTTTAACATAACCATAAATCAAAATCAAAATGAAGGTTCGAAACCATAAATATCAGCAAAATATACAAAGTAAAACACACAAAAACTTCAAATTTATAACACACCAGAATACTCAGTACCCAAAACTAAAACAAAACCAACACCATATACAAAACAAACGAAAATCAAAGCTGCAAGAAGACGACACAGTCAAAATAGAATACCCGACAAAAACTAAAGCCCCAAAAAAAGCAAAAATGGGGAAACCCAAACCTTAATAGCGATGATCGTCAGAGTATCGATAACGAAAGAAAGAAAGTAGGAACCCAGAGAAAAACAACGCCAACGAACATAATTGAAACATACATCAAAAAGACATGTCCAGACACCAAAAACCCACAAGAAAAATCTCACCTCCAAATCTTGAAACCACACCCAAAACAAACTGTATAAAAATACAAAAAAAAAAAAAACACTACAAAACAAAACCCAAAAAGATAATAAAAAACCATGACCGATCAAAGGTTTTTATTGTAATAGTAATAGTAATTATTGTTTTACATTAGTTATTATTGTCATTATTTTCTCAAGTGATTTCCACCTCTATGAATCCCTTAACTACTACAACCATCGTGTATGGAGTTGTGGCAAGAGAAAATAGTATTAACACTCAAATGTTAATTAACGTAAGGTTTAACTTATGTACAAAACTTGTTATTGATATGAATTTTAGGGCGTTTAGAGCGTAAGGGACTAAAAAGTTTTTTTTTCTAAACACCGAACACACACCCTCTTAAGATCCACACATTTTCATTTTATGGGACACAATCCGTGCTAATTTAATGAGAAAAAAATATCAAAATGCCACTACACTCAAAAGTATTGACAATAATGATAATATTTACCTGGAAAAAAAATCCTTTTTAATTATATGTTGGTGTGGGTATTATCCACAAAACTAATGGGTTTGTTATCTTTGTAAGTATAACGATGTAGTTAAGTTATCCAAAGATTGAGAGACATTATTCTAACCTTAAATACTTTTCACTATTTCATCTTAGCATAAACTTTAAGAAATAATACGAAAATTGGTACCTAGAACACAATCTATCCTAGAACGACATAATAGGACCTAGCGACGACGTTACGGTGCTACAAAAAACTAGTACCTAGAACAATAGATTAACTCAATGCACCCAAAATGAAGATTAATATCAAAATGGGCAAATCAAGGTTGCAAAATTTCAATCTTTTTTCAACAAAACTTTTTTGGTTTGTGGGTATTGTCAATCTTGCAAATCTTGAAAGTTTCAGAACTAATTATTCGATAACTATTAAAGACACAAAATGTTAACAGAAAACTGAAGAACATTTCAATTCATTCTTTAAATTTGTTTCTGACTCTGGGTATAATCAATCTTTACATCTTGCTACTAACTTGAAAAAAAAGGGAAGAAGCTGGAGGAACTCCATGAGTAACTGCATGAACTTCAAAAGGAGAACTTTGTTTTGAGACGTGTTCATGATATGTATCTTTGACTCATTTCTTTATCTTATATTTGTTTAGTTTTATATTAATTTAGCTCCTTTAGTATATATATTTTTTGTGAATAAATACTTTTTAATACCCATTTGGATTTGTTTGGTCATTTCAAGTCGATTACATATGAAAGTAATTGCTAATTGTAGTATAATTTTTTATGTTCTGATGAACAATTAATAAAAATAATACATTTTCAATCATAGTTCATTTCTGTCCAACGGAAATGATTATCCGGTGGTATAATAAATTTTTAATTGTGATGCAATACAAACATAAAAGATGTTTTATTTTTACTTTTTTTGTGTTATTTTCTTATTTTAAGATAAAGTGAAATTTAGGGTAAGATAAAAGGATGATAAATGTAATTTAAGTGTCACTTGTCCCATTATTTAAACCAAGCTATAGTTTCCTTGGTACAAAGTTACGTGTTAAAATTCACTAACATAAACCAATTTCATCTTTTCTTTATGGTTTTACGTGTCGTAATACACGGTTCTTAATACTAATTAGTTAATATTATGTTAATACTACAATATTATTAGAATATAGATCGAGAAGCAGAAATGGGAAGAGAATTTATTATATTCACTAGATAGATATATTCTAATACACATCATCATGCATATATAAGATGATATATAAACCGACATTAAGTCATAAATGAAAGAATTATGGTATATTATATTTATATATGTTATGATCGTTTATAACAATCATGTCATGTGTTTAATTACATAAAACTGAAACAAGAATACACAACGTTCAATCCATGGGTGAAGTTTTGTTAGGCCCCTTTGTTTTTTTTCCCTGAAGCGAAAACTTATACAAATTTTGTCCGAAAATTTTATACGTATTGAATTCGGTCCTCTCCGATTTAGATCCCGTGACTTTTAGCACCCCTGTACTTACGTTAAACCTCCGCCACTAGTTCAATCATACTAGAGGTTGAGCAAGAAATTATTTTAAAATGAAAGTGGATTATACTTAAATTTAAAATAGACATATATAGTTAAAACTAATGTTAGAATTTTGGTTCTTAAATCAATCACAATCGTGTCCCCACTTCAGTTTCCTTCCATATTAAGCTTACCTGACTTTCTTAATTTTTTTAACGGAAAATCTATTCTACTTTTATATTACATCAAATTATATTATTGTTTGATTTTGAACCTAAAACCTCTTTAAAAACCAAAACCACTATCAAGTGGGTTAGCTCCACATTGACAGACTTTCTTAACTACATGTCAATAAGACAATGCGCTCAATTTTCGACAATTATCACGTAGTCATACTTTTTTTTTGTTTTTAATGTTTACGTGAGATTTATAAAGTTGTGATTTTTAATTTGGGTCACGCTTACCTATATTATTGTTAAACTTAAATACATCGGCTCAAACTCAAACGGCTGCTCAACGACGTAAAATGAATATTGGATAAATACGTAATAGATTTTTCTCTTGAGAAAATATATAATTGATGATTAAAGAGAAATATGTAAAAATTCGAAGAAAAATAGTGACAAGAAGTTCAAATTCAATACGATTGTAATTTTCGAAAATGTAGTGGTGCTTTATATCAAAAGACCCTAGAGCAAAGTATATTAAAGTTCGACTCATTCAGTATAAGAATTAAATAATTACGTATCATATTGCGTATTTGCAGTATATATTGGATTTTTTTGGAAACCAAGACAAAAATATATATAAAATAAAAGTTTTTACTACACAATTCAAATGTATGATCCATATAATAAGCCCGACCGTAGGCCCAAATTTAAAGTGCTATTAACAAGCCCAAGATATTCTTATTTGAGTTCATTGAAATTTTGAATTCAACTTCCGACGATTGACAAGCAAACCGTGAGCCTTTTTAAGTAACAGTGTAATCTAAATTCTAAGCCCAAGTTTCTTTTCTTTAGTTTCTGTTATAGTGTTAAAAAAAATAAAGAAACAAAAACACCCTACATTGTTAATCTTATAGAAAACGTTTTTCTTAGCTAACTCACAATTATCAAAAGGTTTTAGTCCAATGATATTAAGGTGTTTAGTAAGATATTTATTTTTATAAGATTGAGAGTTCAAGTCATACAGTAAACTTGTGTAAAATTGTGTAATAATGCCATTCAAGAAAAGTTAAACTCATAATTAAAGTAAGTTATGTAATATCATATGCAAAGAGGAAATTACTATTTTAACACTCATTCCCGAGTCATACTGTTCATCATACTCAATTTCTAAGAATCGAAACAGAAGTATAACTAAAAAGTTTCAATGGAGAACTCCTAACGGAATTTGTTTTATAAATTTAGTGTACGGTACTTTAAAGAATTAAGAAATTTTATATGACGTATACCTCTATTAAAAGAAATTTTGGTCAATTGAATAGTTAACAAATCTGCTTTAGTTCCATCCGGTTATCTTTATAAAACTTCAATTGGTTAAAGCCGAAGTATATGTTGCAAATTAGATGTCATCTAAACATGTAAATACTTAAAATCTTATAATTGTTTTTAATCAATGGTTCATCTACAATGTGTGAACATACACCTACATGTTTGTTTATATTATAAAAATTATAATGAATAACGAAAGAAACATGTTGTAGGTTGAAGAATGTTTATAAACCACAAAATTACGATTTAATACTTCTATTATTTAAATGTAAATTGATTAATATGAAATATCTTGGCATCCTTTAATCAAGTGGCTGGTGTTTAATAGAGTTTAGTGGTTAAAAACAAAATTAAATGATGTTGTCATTAGGACGGGGTGGTTAGCTGACTCTCACGACTCACATTTTTAAATCTATTCGAAACAAAACCGTACATTGGACGGTTGGAGCATGTTTCTAAACCACAAAATTCTTTTATTCTTCAAAGCCTCATGACAAAATCACTTTAATAAAATCGTATATTATATATAATAATTATATGAGTTTTTTTTAAAAGACTGATAAGAAAATAAATATTGTTTTTATTTAATGGGATCCTAAACAACACTTATTTAAACTTTTAGTCTTTTACATTTTTATATTGCACACGACAAAATTTTACACACTCGTTTACTAACGTTTACGCTTCTACGGTCATAAATATTAACTTAAATACGTTAGTTAAAATTTGCATATGAAGTGAAGATGTTAAACTTCATGTCATCTAGACTACAATGACATGCAAATAAAGTTTATAAATTGAATTATAGAAGAAGAACACACATGTAAAATTCATAACATTAAGGGTTGTTTGACAACTTCTGAATGATTAAATGCTTAACCAATAAGAGATTTGGACCACTAAATGTTAAACCATTAAAAGCTCTGAACCATAAGCTAGTATATTGATTAACTATTCAAATACAAATGTATGACTAATTCAGATAAAATGTTTTAACCATTTAACATTATATATTTTAACCATTCAGCACTAGTATAATGCTTAACCATTTAGAGATAAATGTCTGAATCATTTAAATATTTGTTCGCGAAACAAACAATATGAACCACTAAATGCTTAATCATTAAGACATTTAAGTCATTGAAAAACTGTCAAATAGTCTCTAATTGTTTTAGACTTTTAGACTTTAGCTACTACTGTATGTTCATATTGATTTTAGGAAAGGGACAACTTAAAGGTCATAGTCTCGTATATTATCGCCTTCAACATTGAACACCTCATTTTGAAACTTGAAGGGCAAATACTATATGAAATTTGTTACTTTGACTTGTAGTTTGAAGATATGATTGCTAAGTATTATATATTAAAATTTGCCATGATTATCATTTTAAATGTAAAATCTCATATCAGATGGCAAGAGAAACAAAAGTTTTTTTATATAGTCGGATATCTTCTTTATCAGACGTGTCTTAAAACCAATCGAAACTAAAAGTATAAAATAGTAATTTACTTTTTATTTTATGAGAGAAGATATATAAGTGTTTGTAATCTCAAAAGATTGTACTCTGAACTGCATTATCTTTTATAAATATTCATCAAGTTTTTACATAATACAAAACTCACGCAGACTGCAATTTGAAAGTGGAAGTAAAGTTAAATCGGAAGTCGAAGCCGTCGGTTGAAGTGACGCATTGATGGTTATTCGACCCGATAAAGAACCCAAATTCAATTTCGGATCCTACCCGTTTATCCAATCGTTCTTTCTCGAGTTGTAACCCAAAGTTTGATCGTTACGTTAGTCAAAGTTTGTCGCTTTATAAAATTCGTTTAGGTTTTATGAATGTATCAAACACCGAATTCAAGACACACACAACTCTCACTTGTTCAATTTCGGTGTCCTTTCACCCAATCCATTAAAATCCAATGAACAAAAAGGTTAGCATTTTTAGTCCATCGTGTCATATGATCGTAGATTTCATATGATTATCCGGTCAAATTGGTTTTCATGTGGGATTTTGTTGAAATATGCAAGAAACTTGTTGGAGTTTTGTGCAAGTTCTCTATACTGGGAAAAATCCCACCTTTAAGTTGTTTAATGTATCAAGAAACACCAATATTCATATGCTTTCTTTGTTTGTAAAGTGATCTTTGTTGAAGTTTGGGTGTTTGTCTTGTTGTGGGTTATGTCAATTGAGCATATAGTATTCCATACTAAATTATGGGGTTGTGTTTTGACAAGGTGAGAGCTTAAGAATTGAAGATGGGTAGATACAGTGAGGATGAAGAAGATGAGTTTTTTGATGCCCATGAGGTGTTTGCTTTAATGTCTGACTCGGATTCTGATTATTCATATGAGGGCTGTTCTACTTCTACTTCTGGATTTGGATATGATTGTTGGTGTGGGAATTTGGATGGTGTTGATGCTCGACGCGATAAGTTCTTGCGATTCATAGGCTTGAGTTCTAGATGGCATGTAAATAGAGACAGAGAAGAGGAGTATGTTGATGATGATGTTGTTGATGTAACACGAGACAACACCGAGCATGTCTTGTGTGAAAGTTCAAGCCCTCAAGATGAGTTTTTCTGTAGGCAGCTTTCGCTAACTGATTGGACGAATAAAACCATGGAGATGGTGTCTTCTAGTTCTGTAAACTATCATCTTGGACTCAAAACTGTAAATTGGGATGAATCAGGTGAAGATATTTTAATGATAAGATCATTTGATTTTGGTGCAGAAGGTAAACCTGAATTTGGCTCATCTTCTCTACGGTCGTCAAGAAGAGAAGGTGAAGCTGTGAGTTTGTTAGATAGAAGGAAGAAAGTGAAAAAGGGTTGGCTTCAAAGGCTAAATGTCATGGCTCGAATAACAAATGAACATGATGAGTCAGTTGCTTTGAAGCCTGACCACGTGTATCCAAAAGGTGGTGCTTTTATTCGCTCTCTTCATGTGCATACACACAAAAAGAAATCAAAAGAGTTATCATCTGTTTATGCCACACAAGAGTTTTCTGCACATAATGGCCCAATCTCGATTATTAAGTTCAGTCATGATGGCAGATACCTGGCAAGTGCTGGTGAAGATGGTGTTGTGCGCATTTGGCAAATTTTTGAAGATCAAGAACCAAACATATATAAGATTCAAGAAGCCAATCGTTCATCAGTATATTTTTCAACTAATCATCTATTTGAATTAGCCCCTCTCAAAGCTGATAAAGAAAAGACACGAAAAATCAGAGGTTTTAGGAAATCGTCTGAAATGGCGTGCGTTATTTTACCACCTAAAGTCTTTAAAATCTTGGAGAAACCCCTGCATGAGTTCCATGGGCATGGTGGTGAGATCTTGTCACTTTCATGGTCGAAAAACGGGGTTTGTATTATAAACCTTTTCGTTAACTCTATACAAAAACACCCATCGTTCATGACCGTAAAAAATATTTTATTTTGTGTTATAGTATCTTCTATCATCTTCTGTGGATAACACTGTTCGTATGTGGAAACTTGGACATCAAGAATGCCTCAAAATCTTTACTCACAACAACTATGGTTAGTGCCCCTCATTTATGTTCTTTTCCACCATCCAAAAGTTTTACTTGAGGATTAATCAGTTTCAAATGTGGATATGTTTTACTTGTAGTGACATGTGTTGACTTTAATCCTCTGGATGAAAACTATTTCATTAGTGGTTCTATAGATGGCAAAGTACGCATATGGGATGTGCATAGTTGTCAAGTTACTGAATGGATTGATCTTGGTGATATTGTCACTGCTGTATGTTATAATCCAGATGGCAAGGTTTGTTTTATCTTAAAAAGATAGTCTTTGTTTTATTGTTACTGTTATTATTACATTTTTTTTGCTTCATTAGGTTATGTTTTGTTAGATTTAAAGTAAAAAGATAATCTTTATTTGCCTACCATAGGGAAGCATTGTGGGAACCTTAGATGGAAAATGCAGTTTCTATGATATTACTGGTATGCTTCTAACCTTAAAAAAGAGCTAATACATGCATGTAATTCCGTCTTATATGTAAAGTGATGAACTTATTTATAGACGAACGGCTGCAATTGCATGCTCAAATTTTGTCATTGAGTAAAAAGAAGTGGCCAAAGAGAATAACTGGATTTCAGGTATCGACTAACAACCATGTATTTTATCTCATTTTGTATCGTATATTCATATGCTGTAATATAGTAATGTATCACTTTTCAGTTTTGTCCAATTGACCCAAGGAAAGTCATTGTTACATCAGCTGATTCACAAGTGAGGATCCTTTGTGGGATCAACATTGTAGGAAAATTCAAGGGTACGTTCTATTTTTATTGTCCGTACCAACTTAACAAGAAACCTTAAAACATGAGAGTAATTAACTTTCATGGGTATTGTACCTGATTTTCTGTTTACTATAACCCATATTTTTGAAAAAAAATACTTGAAAGTTTGTGACCAAAACTTTTTTTTGGATTATATTATGTGGGTGTTCACGGTAGGTTAATGGGACCGAAATGTAGTTGTGGTAGGTTAACCGGACTGAATTTAGTTTTTGTATGTTAAGCCTGATGGAAATTTAGTTGCCACTGGTTAACCAAACAAATTGTAGTTTTGGTGGGTTAACCAACATATTGGTCTAGTATTTCCTTGAACCATAACATAAGTGAAAAAACCAATTAATTAGCTTTTCTGTTCCGTTATTTAGTTAACGATGAACAGTTTTCTTATTGATGAATACATGTCTGCATTTTAATTATACATAGTAGATCACTAAAACAAACAATTATATCATGTTCCAACCTCATACCAAATCCAGAAATACATTGCAACCTCATGCACATTTTAGGCTGTTCTAAAGATCATAGATTATTTCGGGGCATTGATCAAACTTAGGCTTATAATAAGAATTTCGAAAGAGTAAACACATTAACACATTTTAATACAATATATGTAACGAAAGAAAACATATAAAACAAGATACTTCCATGAAGTTATAAATACTAAGAATAAGACTTGTTAATCTTTAAACACCACTAATCATGCCCTTAATTACTTTCAGTTCTGTACAGCATCTCAAACATTAAACTGTCAATTGTATTCTAAGATATTTCATATTGAAAGTATAACAATTATTTCAAAACCAAATAGCAAATGCAGATAGTTCTACTAGAATGTAACAAGGAGTTTGAACGTTACGAATCTATACTGAACTAAGCATTTACAAGTGCTATACTATGCATCTAATTTGTTACTTCTAAACATTTGACTGTTGAAACTTACATTTAGTAGGGAACAGAAGTTCTGGAAGCCAGTTATCAGCATGCTTCACGTCCGATGGAAAACACATAATCTCAGCCGCAGAGGATTCAAACATATACATCTGGAATCACATTAGCCCTGATAAGCCCCATACAAAACCCAAAAGCAACTCATCATACGAAAACTTTTCATCACAAAACACAACAATGGCGATACCTTGGTGTGGACTTAAAACAATAGCAGCTGCACTTCCACCCCCAAGAGTTACATCAACTAACAACAACAATGTTGTTCCAAGAAGCACAATAGATTCACCTAGAATTACATCACCATCAACCACACGTGGGTTTTTCCTGGAGTCGTTATTGAAAGGACCGCCAACATGGCCTGTGGAAACACTCCCAGATTCAACTCAAGTTAGCGTTTCACCTTCCATGCGTAAGTCAGAGTACAAATTTCTGAAAACCGCATATCAAACTACTTTTGTTGCTCCACATGTTTGGGGTCTGGTGATTGTTGCTGCAGGCTGGGATGGACGAATTAGAACGTATCTGAACTACGGGTTACCCACACGGTTGTGAGATTATGTATTGTTGTTTTTAGCACACAGATTTATTTTATAAGATTACAAGACCACAGTTACACTTGTATTTAAAAGTACACGGTCTGGTTTCTGAAAAAAAAAAGCATATGTAGGTGTTTTTTATTGGCTTTGGGTTTGGTTTGTTAATTCATTTTACACCCAATGTTGAACAGATCATGTTAAACACCATTTTTAAGGTAAGATATTAATAAATAAAGAAAGCCAGAGAGAAATTTTTACTTTTTCGTGAATCTTTGAAACAATTTACTTTTAGTCATATGTTATGTATTTAGCAATCAAACTTATGTAATTAAGTTAAGATTACTACCAAGAAGGGTTCTTTGCTTGGTTGGGTGAAGCCTCTGATCTATTCTCAACAAGAGCCTGTAGATCTTTGATCACTGGCAGCCCACTCGCGTCTAACAAAACCCTTTTTCGGCTTAAATGGATTCTGACGAAGGCCTGTTGCTTCATCTGGAGAGCAAGCAAACATGGACCGTGTTCCAAAAGGAACAAAAAGATATTATGTGATTTATATACCTAAATTTGTTTGTTATGGAAGTCAAGAATGAACAAAAGGATTAGAAGATACGTTGTCAGTCATCAGCTCTTGAAAGATGTTATGGTACTTGCATTCTCATGGTGTTTTTCTTTAAACAGGGTGGAATTCTTGGTGTTTTCCTTTAATTTTTTTTATTTTATATATCACCAACTTGACATTTTAAATAAAAGACTTATAAGGTTTTTTTATGTTATCTTTTAACTTTTATTTATTTTGTATTGTTATTGCTTTTACTTTTGCTAATATTATCATAATAGTATTAGTATCAATATTATTACTTATAAACAAAAATAAATTTTAGAAATCTACTGAATTACTTGGTAAAAAAATATAGTATGTGTACTACCATACACACTTCATAAGTTCACGTCACTTTTAAATTTTATATAGTGTTGAATTTTACATGGTTTTATTTCTAGTTTTTAATTTATAATGATCTATTTCACATAAATTTTAATATTCAAATCAAGGGTATTTATGATTCGATTTTAATTGGTGAAACCATCAAAACCAGCCATTGTTTACTTTACAGTTAAATGCTTTTTTTCTAAACTTTTGGTTAGTAGTTTTGTCTCACAATTTTCAAATCGTATAGAATGGTTTGGTTTTTGGTTTATGTCAAATATGACAATATAAAACAGAACCGCACAGTATCTTTTAATTATATTTTAATTTCTTTTTTTTATATTTCATACTTCAAATGTTAAATCAGTCTTAAAAATGAGTTAACTCTAATTAGTTAAAGTAATTGAGTTGGGCTAACTCTAATTTGTATTAGCTCATCTCAAGTTGCCAGCATCAAATTTCTAAATCAGTACCAAGTCAAAGTCAGTAACTTAGACATCAAATTCAGAATATTTTAAACCTATTTGGTTATCTTCTAGATGCTTGTTATTTATTTATTTATTATTTTTTTTCTTTGCCTATTAGTACATTACTATTTAGTCTACTATTAAGCTAAGTTAATATCTAAATTTTGCGGCTACCGTTTATGAATTTTGATGTTTTCTATTTAAATCCAATGAGCTCAAACTGTAAAACCAAACAGTTAGTAACGGTTTGGTTGTGATTTGTAAAAAAAACCACTAAATAAAGTAATTTTAGAGAAACTTTTTATTTTTTTTACAATATATTTATTGTTTTCTAATTTTACCCAACAGAACTAAATAAATGGAGTGTTAATATTTGGTTGATCTAAACAACCTTCCTTGGGTGTTTTTTTAACCTTTTATATTAAAACTTTTTTTGAAACTAAAGATTTTAAGAGAAAAAAATGGCTATTTTCTAAAAAAGGGGTATAAAATTAGCATAACTCTTCAGAAATCTTACGTGCTGTCCTATGATTCTCTTTGATAAGATTCACTTGTAACCAATCCTACTTTAGATCTGCCCCTCTTGATTCGATCGTTTCATATTTTTTAAATAGAAATTATCAATTATGACGTGGTTGAATTTTGTTGTAATCATTATATTATTTTTACTTTGTCTTAAGATAATTTTCAACACTTGTAGCTTCATGCGTCTCAAATACACATGTTGTATTTTAAATTTTATTAATAACTTTATTTTCAAAAGTATTAATTTGCTTTAACTTATAGTCTTAGTAGTTATGTTTAAGAGCTAAGGAGACATAACTTACTATATTTTAGCTAGTTATTATCAAAGGTATTGAGCTAAGACTGAACTAATTTGAAAAGTTAAAAGATAGAACATTTTGAAAAAACAAAAAAGAAGAAATATATTGACGGCGAGGTTGTATTAGTTTGAAAACATAAAAGTTTGATGCACCAAAATTAGAAAAAAATAGTGAAAATTAGAACATACAATAATTAAACTTCGTTTTTTTTCATTTGTTAATTAACACGAAAAATGTAAAGATACAATAAAAAATGGGTTTCACAGTAACGCCATTTCTTCACGCTCACAATATCGAGGAATTGTAAATATAAAATAACTATTTTCTAAAGAACCGTTGAGGTTAAAAAAAGTCTTTAGAAAATTAATAAATTACCAGATCCATATATCATGGACCATAAGTACTAATATAAATCATCCCGAAACGTGCTTGTTAGTTTATTTCATAAATCTAGACTTAAAGGGGGGTAATTTATATATTTCAAAAGTACATGTCGGTTTCTGGAAAGTTGACAACACTTTGTGCATTCCTTTTATAAAATAATAGTAACGTATTATGTTCACAACCATTTAAAAGGTCATCAATTCCCATTGTTTCCTTTGCTTTACACACCACACCCTAAAACACACACTCGGAGTGTGTTTTTGTGTGAGAAAATGGGTCGAGCCCCTTGTTGCTCAAAGGTGGGTTTACACAGAGGAGCATGGTCCGATGAAGAAGATAAACTCCTCACTCAACACATTCAAACCCACGGCGAAGGTCAATGGCGCGCCTTGCCTTCAAAAGCCGGTACGTATATTATTATTATCACTTTTTTTCTTTTCAGAACAACTAACTTAAACACCACCTGATATTAATATTTTTTATGTTTGGTTTCAGGGTTATTGAGATGCGGAAAGAGTTGCAGGCTGAGATGGGTGAATTACCTCCGGCCGGGGATAAAGCGAGGAAGCTTCACGCCTGAGGAGGATGAGGCCATCATCCGGCTCCATACGGTTCATGGCAACCGTTGGTCGTTCATAGCAACTGAACTCCCAGGTCGAACCGACAATGAGATTAAGAACCACTGGAACTCTCATCTTAAACGCAAGCCCCCCCAGCCAGAGGACTCCAAAAACAATAAAAAGCCAAAGAGGAAGAGGAAAACAACAGATCAGAAGTCAACCAAAGTTCAAATCACAGAGAAACTACAAGATCAAATTGTTCCTCAATCTGCTTCATCTTCTTCATCGGTATCTTTGTCACAAGCTGCGTCATTGACTTTGAGAAAGAACGATAGTTTTGATAAAGGAATGATCAGTGGTGCATCATCTTGCTGCACAATTGATCAAGGCGAAACCGATTTACCAGAGATGGAGTTCTCGTGGCCGAATTGGTCGCCATTGTTTGAGATTGAATGTTCAGGAAGCATGAATATCGGTGGCAATGATCAGGACTTACCGTTCACCGTTAATGACTTACTGATGTCGAATGATGATCAAAGTGAAATGCTAGAGAAGCTGTATAATGAGTATCTTGACCTGCTGGAATCAGGAGACGGAGAAGGACCAAATTAAATGCGCGCGTGTAAAATAGGTGTTCCTTTTAGCTACGGTGGATATTAGTGTAGATTTAGAGGGTGTGTGAATTAGCGGTTTAATATAAAAGTTAAAATCCAAGTAATTTCTATGAGTGAAAAGTGAAAAATCTAGGGAAAGATTGTGTTATGTACGAAAATAAATAAAAAGGTTTGTTCATATTTGATAAACATGTTACATGTGGAATATTCAGCTAGATCATTTTTGCATTGTGTATTTTTATTGTTGATTATTTTAAATTAATATCGGTTGTTGTTTAAAAGTAAAACTAAAAGTATGTTTATAAGCAGCCCTAGAATAAAGAATATTATGTGTACGTACGAATTCAATGTTAAGTTGTATATGAAGTGGATTAGTGATCTATCATAATTAAAGTTACTTTATATATGGTATTAAATTAAATTATTATAATCATTCACACACACCCTAATGCATTTAGTTAATTGCCATTCATTGTAATCTATGACACCTAAATCTTTAAAGCTAGTGTGATTCATAGATCAAAAAGAAAAGATACATGATGGAAATTTTTACCCTTCTTGCTGTAGTTCTATATATAAAATGATCCCACTCTCATCCTTTAAGATTCCAACGTACAAGTAGAAATAACCCTCAACATGAAGTAAAACCGGCCAGTTTTTTGGAAAATGACCCGTATGTGCACGACTGGATCATCGATGTACCCGGGTCCTGGTTTTACCAGTTAGACTGTACAGTGTAGTCATGAAAACATTGACCGAAGCCTTTAAACTTTGAATTATTTGTACCACTAATATATACTAACTTAGAATTTAAATTAACATTGATTAAACACGTTTGATTTATATAATAAAATTTTAGGATTTTTAAGGAATCACACATACATTAAGAAATTTCTTGTGTAACAAAATCACTATCATGCTAATAAACAACATGACATGATGTGGTGGAGTTGGTATTATGGCAATTGGCCACCACCGAGTTAACCATGTTGAAGGTCGTTTGTAAATTAATATAAAAATATGTTTATAATTAAATCACACTACACAAAATAAAGAATAGCAATAAACTGTAATACTTATATAACTAAAAGAATTTAAAAACTAGAAGATGATGATAAATAAGTAAAAACGGCTGTTTGAAGCTATGTATTTGTGATCAAATGCAATCTTCAAAACAAATTTCAAGTTATTCAAACAACTTGTTTTATCTTAAAGTACAATATATGAACCAATGTGTAATGTCGGGAAAGACATTAGCACCTAAAATTACTTTGATACAAAAAGTTAGAAGACCAAAAAATTGTTGGAAATTACTTATCGCGTGCTTAAAAATAAAAATAATTCTGGTGCGTTTTATAACTATATTCTAATTTATTGTATTTTTATGATTTCTTGAGTTGGTGGCTATGAGGTGTTATTATATTGATTTGTGAATGACTTTACAATCTTGCAACAAACTTCGTTTTGTTTCGCATTGTATTCGCCAAAGCAGCGAATTATCGAGGAAGACACTTACACCCGAAACTATCTTGATAAAAGAAGGCTAAGAAGATCTAAGAATTGTGAGACCCGTAAGAAAATAAATGTCTTGATATCTTAGATCAAGAACATAAAAACTAACAACAATCGTTTGACACTATGACTTTACATTTGTGCATTTAAGAGGTCTCTCATCTTTATCGACATGTTTCCATGCTAGCTCACACCACTAAACACGTAACATATCATTTACAATTAAAAGATATGATTTTACATACATCATGCTTTTATCATCTCAACTTACTTACTTATTTACCATCCATACTTATTTACCATGTAGGGTGAGCTCTTTGATAGTGACTTCTTTCGGGGTGACAAAAGATTGCTTTAATCTAGAAAACAGCTGGAAACTCAAGAGGGTCGTCTTTGGGAGCGTTCACCAGTAACATCACGCCAACATAAAAAGGAATGATTGATGTTGTCCTAAGTTTGTTCCCTTTCAAATAGGTAATGTAGGCATACGAACCACTTTAGCTTTGCTTTAGACTATATTGGAACAAAGCAACGAACGAGGCGAAATGGATAAAGGAAAGGGACAAGGGCGGTCTTGCTTAGAGCGAAGGCTTCTGGTTCGGGGTAGAGTACAGTACTAAAGGTCCTGGGAAAGGGAATGCTTATTCCTCTCTATTGTGTAAGTGTTAAGACTAGGCAAAGAATTAAATGAATCAGTTTGCTTGACCAACCCGATCCTTCAAGCCTATAGTTCTTTTGATTTGGTTGACGGATATGATTAGAGTTAAGGGGGCGTTTGAACTAAAAGACTCTGCATATTCTTGGCTCCTTTAGGAGTAATGCCCCCAAGCGAACAGTCTTGTCAAGTGACCGATGTGGCTCCATACCTAGGGAACTAGTATGAAAAGCTGTTTTTTAATTTATTTTTTTGCTTTTTCTTCGGAAGGGTTTTCGGTTGGAGTTGTGAGCTTTTATCTTCCCCTCCCTTGGACCTCCTCCCCCTCCAGTTAGTCGTTGATAACGAGTATAAATATTTAAATCATCCGATAAAATGTCACATCGTTTGTGACTTTGTGACCCTAGATTGACAAATGCACGAGCATTTGTCTCATTTGGCTAATAGCTTTTTTCATGGAGTTTGTCATTTAAAGCTATTTCTTTCCTGATTAATTTTGGAAATGCTAAGGTTTTTTTTTTCCTCCATTTCTTTATAAATTAATGTTTCTCAATTTATTTATGTACAGTTGTACGCACACGTATTTAGTTTCTATATAAAACTAAAAAAACAAGATACGGTCAATATTATATATTAACACCATATGGATCCTTATGATCCACGACATTAACACAAACCATCATCTTCATGAACATACTTCGGTATCGTTTGTATCAAATATAATAATTTAAAAGATTGTGAAATCATGTTAATTATTTTTTATTTTAGATTAAACATCATATTAGTTAAACCTACTTTTAATAAAATATAAGCAACCAATAATGACCGTGCCAAACATGTTAAAATAGATGACATGACGGGAAGTGATGGAATAAATAATGTTGATTTTCGTCACTTCTCACGTGGTAGACCTCGTGTTGCTACTAACTTTTTTGAATTATTCATAATCATATAAGCCATCAACAACTTGCCCCTCTTTTACATTCTTTAATTATTTTTCTAATCTTAATGTTAATTGTTAATTCTATTAGATCTGCGACTTGTAATAAACAACTTAAAGTCTAAATAATATTCCGACTTTTACGTAAAATCTAATTATTTTGGGTTTTTTTGAAATAGAATATCTTTGTTTGTGTAATATTTATTAGCACGTTTTCCTTTTTTTGGTTTTCATAATGTTTGTTAATTTACATTGTATCTTTAATTGCCAAATTTAAAACCACCAATCATTTCGTTGAGTGCTCGTCTCATGACTTTTTTTCAGGCAGGTTGCGAGTTCAAATTTTACCAGTAAAAAATTGATGTTGGTAGACTAGGTTTTACCATAGTGGACCTTCGGGTGAAAGATTTCCCCGGAAGTGTTAGTTGGTGTGCTTGGTCTACCAAGCGTTGTTTGCGCTTGCGAACGTATGAGGTGTCTTTTCGCCATTTAGATACCCCGGGTAGCCGGACTTTATTAGTCGCTCTTTAAAAGTTTTTTTTGCCAAATTTAAACAAAACAATCTTTATAATTCTTCATCCAAATCTAATTTATGTTAGGGAAATCTTGCTGCAAATTGATTCCTTTATTTTAAACGGAGATTATGTTGTATATTTGGGATATACGGCTGGCAATATTTTCTATGTTTTATTTAAATTATATTGGAATATTGGCAAATCTTTTTTTCAAAGGAGTTAGTTTGTAATTTTGTGTTTGTAGAGGGTTCTTTATGAGAGGAATCTAGATACGACATCATGTGAATTCGTGTGTACCTCGTGCTACCGTGGTAGAACTTGGATCACACGTGGTGTAGAAAATTAGGGGAATATACTAGAATTAAAACAATGAGTTCAGAAACGTGATTAAATAATTAGGATTCATAAGCAATAGCTGTTAAGAAATAGAAAAATGATTTTATAAATCTGCATCATTTTATTTGAAATTTTGATGAAAGATAAAAAGTTAATTTATTAAGCTTGGGATGTTGTAAAAGCCTAGTGTAGATAGCCTAATCGAAACCAACCTAACCAACCGTATATGGTCGAATCATCAGTCTAAGTAAAGATAAACAGTCTTCTGGTGTGGTTTCGTTTGAAATCCTTAGATGAAATCTCATTGTTATGGCTTAAGAGTCAAGGAAGGCATGATGTGTATTGTTTATGAAAGGTGGAGTTTGATTTGTTTAATAGTTCGCTTTAGTCATGAATATGTGAAATGTTAGATATGTTAGTATTACTAGTTTAGTTATCGTGTAATACACAAAATAAATAAATAAAATATTAAATAATTATTGATACAAATTTATGTATTATAAAATCATGCTTGAATGTAAAATATTATTATAATTACGTATAAATAGCTACTTTAAGTAAATAAACAATAATGTATTTTTCTTAAACTTTTGTTTTATAAAAAAAGGTGATATTAAATATATTGATTTAAGGAAAATATTTTTTTAAATTTCGTTTATATTTTATAAAATTATTGTTTTTAAAATGTGCTTTTATTAAATAATAGGTTTTTAAGTTATTAAATTATATATTTTTTAGTTTGAAAATGATATGAGTAGTGTTATTAGTATTCAATATTATGATTAATAATATAAATAAATGAGAAAATAAGTACAATGAGGTTTGCAATTGTTTCACTCTTATTTTAATTTTTTTAAATATAGATAGATAGGCTAAAAACTCATTAAATAAACGAATTAAATTTTAGTGTAAAATATATATATGTAAAATAAACATGAATAGTTACAGTATAATATTTTGATGCAAAATATAATTAAAACTATATATACGTAATAGTTCAAGAAATAAAACAATTATTCCTTTTACTAACTCTCATATGTAAATAGTTTTATTTTTAAACATTCATTTTAAGAGTTTTTATAAGAAAATATTTTTTTATAAAAATCTTATCTTTTAAAAAAATCCGTTTTGTAACTATTTTGGTTGCTTTAATAAGGTTGTTTTAAATTTTTTACCTGTTTATAATTTTTTTAAAACAAAACGATTAAAAATATTTTGTTTAGAGTATGTTTAGTGTTTTAGAAAAATTCATATTATATAAAATTTAGTTTTTTTGTTATTTAGATTTCAATTAAAAGATGTGGTTTCTAATTTGCTTTATAAAATCTATTTTAAAAAAATAGTTCTGATTTTTTAAAAAATTATATAAGAGAGAGAAACATAAATATTAATAAAAAATTATTTTTAATAAATGAGATAAAACTGTATTAGTATTTAAATTACTATAATACATTTTTGAGAGAAAAAATTGATGTTTGACTGTCTAAAAAAATTATAAGTGACAAAAACATAGACTAAGAGAATAATAAGTGTCAAAAGAAACTTTATTTTATTAGATGGTTTTGAGTGGCCAAAAAAATATGTCTAGAAAAATTACTAGATTGGCTATTTGATCAATCTAGTTTTGAGTAATAGCCTTTGACTCATGCAATTACCAAAATAGCAGACCAATCACGAGTGATCAAGTGTCGCAATATCTCTAACCGGCGATACGAAAGCATGATATATCACCAAAAAGAACCAACCGGCGATAAGTACACATGATGTATCGCTGACATATCGCCCAAAAGTTAAAAAAGAATTAATATCGCCTACTAGCGATACATCGTGGTTAGGTATCGCTAAAACAAAAAAATTAAATTTTAAAATAAGGCCGGCGATACGTATCGTCAACATATCACCTTTTAATTAATTTTAATTATTATTTCACTTAATTATAAAAATAACACCTATTTTCTGATTTTCTTCTATCTATTTACGTGAAATTCATTTCATTAGAATATTAGATTACCAAAACAATAATATGAAGAAAAAAACATCATACATAATATTACAATAAAATCATTACAACGTGTTGAATAAAAATGCATATATTAATACAAGTATAAAAAAATTTCTAAAAAAATGCATATATTTACTAGCCAATATTACATATCAGGAATTAAAAAAAAATCGTCATCTTTTGTTTTAAAAAATCTATATGATTTTGTTATAGTATATCTACATGTACTCATATATTTGATATATTGAATGATAATTAATATTTGTATAATTTTTATAAATCTTATGACTAATTATTAAATTGTGTTTTTACGTGATAAGGTAGTTTATATCTTTATTATATATTAAGAAATTCAACAAATAATAATATATATTATCTTTATAAATTGAGAAAAATAATTTTTTTAAATAAAAAACCGTCGGCGATACACACCTGGTGTCGTATCTCCGACCAAATGAAATTTATTTATTTTTTCATCTGGCGAGACGCAAATGGTATTGTATCGTTGGCGTATATCCAGACAAAAAAATAATTTTTCGATTGCCACGTGGGCGATACCGCATGCATTGGTATCGCCACGAGGCGATACAATGGTTATTTTTGAAAATCATTTGGTTAATGGCTATAATTGAAAATATACTTAGTCAATTGATTATTCAGGTAATTTTCCCTTATAAATTTGTTTGAGTAGGTGGTCATGATAATTATATTATTTATCAAGCTTGTATGAAGCTGCAGAGTACACACTAGTTTGCATTTATTATAATTCATATTGTTAAAATCTAATTAGTTCTTAAGGGCGTAGCTTTTATGTAATGAAGGTTTCAAGGGGCAACACCCTCTTGGCGGGGTTTGGAGGTAGCTATCCAAGAGGCAACGAGGCAAAGCACTTGGCTAGGGTCGAGTTCTAAAAATTTTAAATTTTGAGTAAAATTCTTTCATTAATATTCATTAGAAGTAAAATTATTTGAAATTTCATATGTAATTCGGCTCCAGTGAAATGTACTTTTTTATTTTAAAAGGAAACTACCAAGATGTACTTTTTGAAGGTTCTAACCTCAATTACTAAAACATATGGATTCTTCATTCCTTGCAAGAAACGAATTAGATTTTGGTCACAATTCTTTGGTCAAAAATCTACAATCAATTATATTTGTTTTTTATCTCATCTCAATTGCATCTGATTTATTTATTCAAGTGAATCAATGATTTAATGAATTGTTTCAATTTGAAAATATTTTACATTCTTCTAAGATTATTTTGGTTTTAAATCAAATTCCCTTACATTAAATTCTTCAAAAATATATTTATATGATATATAAACATTGAGGACAATGTCTTTCTATTTTCACTAACTGATTATTGTAATTATTCTATGTTATTCAAAATTATTAAATTTTCTAAATTGTTCATCAACATTTTTTGAAGTCATAACTTTACGAAGTATATGCTACTATGCAAAGAGGCCGTCTTATGTTGGAGCATCTATCTTTTATTATATGAGTTTTGAATTGTATGAATTATATTTTTATTATGTTAATATTGAATGTCTTTTAAATTTATCTTTAGGAAGTTGAATGACTTATTATTTTCTAAAAGTTTCACGCTTTGAAGCTTTTGAATCATTGAGTATAATTCTCGTCGATTGATTGTTTTGATCTTTTTCAGCATCACCATCAGGGTTAAATCTACATGTCTACTGTTGTTTGTAGTGGTAACATCCGTCAATTTTCAAATTATAATCCGAACGCGAATTCATTTTGAATTTTCATATGATATAAATTTCTTTACTAAACTTATTTATTCTAATGTATCATATGGATTATAAATGTAACCAACATAAAAAATGATTTTTTAATTTTCATTTATTAAACCATTTAAACGAGTTATAATAATTTTATAATTCATAAAATAAAGTGTTATAAATTTACAAATAATTGTCATTTATGAGTTCTAACATGGAAAAAATAATTATATATCAAAGTTTTTACAAAACTTATAAATTTATATAAGTTTATAAGTTGTAATGAGAATTAGATTTAATTTTAATTAATCAATAGATTATTTTTTTTATAAACTCTTTAAAGTTTTAATAGACAAATTTAATTATAAATTGGTTTAATAAGTTTGGGACCAATTTTGTAATTTTTAAAACTTAATTCAAAAGTTTCCAACATAAAATAATAACTTCCAAAAACCATAGGGACCAAAGGTGTAACTT
>BJCM01061674.1:44338-66502 GCA_018326385.1 Flaveria bidentis
ACCTGTTACCTTTCTCATGCGTGGAACGCAAGGACGGGCAAAAGTGGTCCACGCCAGTGATTTTTGTAACATCCGCCAATTTTCAAATTATAATCCGAACACGAATTCATTTTGAATTTTCATATGATATAAATTTCCTTATTAAACTTATTTATTCTAATGAATCATATGGATTATAAATGTAACCAACAAAAAAATTATTTTTAATTTTCATTTATTAAACCATTTAAACAAGTTATAATAATTTTATAATTTATAAAGTAAAGTGTTATAAATTTACAAATAATTGTCATTTATGAGTTTTAACAGGGAAAGAATAATTATATATCAAAGGCTTTACAAAACTTATAAATTTATATAAGTTTATAAGTTGTAATGAGAATTAGATTTAATTTTTATTAATTAATAAATTATTTTTTATAAACTCTTTAAAGTTTTAATAGACAAATTTAATTATAAATTGGTTTAATAAGTTTGGGACCAATTTTGTAATTTTTAAAACTTAATTCAAAAGTTTCCAACATAAAATAATAACTTCCAAAAACCATAGGGACCAAAGGTGTAACTTCCCCAAACCAAACCCCTTCCCCCACCGTCGGCCTCCCTGTCCTCCGGTGATTCCTCCGGCGACCACCTTGCACCCGAGATGCTCATTTTAGACATTTAAATCGTTCGTTAACTCTCGGACATCAGTTTTGAACCTATGATCCATCTAAATTGAAGTTTAATCGAGAAATTCATGCATGTGTACTCGAACCGAACCTACAATTGAAAACCCAAATAAGTTTTGTCTCAATAACCAATCAATTGTATAATTAATACATCCATAAACGCAGTCTTAATCAACTAGAATGAATGCACAAAGTTAATTTCAGTTGAAACCGTTGGTTAAACATCGAATCATACTTGAAACAACCGAATCAAACTCGTAATCCGTTCATAGCGAAATCGATCAAATCATTACTAATTAACACAAGGCTTTTGCTTATTATTGACTTTTGAATCTACCTGCAAAGCCAATTTGAATAACAACGTTTACACCTTGAATCTGCATCCACGTAGTCGCAATGGTTCTTGCCATCGTCTTCAACAAACCCGAACTCAATCACGTAAGTTTCACTCGTCTATATACTTGATTTCACTCAGGGATCAAAAGCCCTAAGTTGGATTCCGTTAACAACTTCGATTTCGTGTTCAATTTGGATCAAATCAAGTTAGGGTTTATGTGAAATTGGAGGATTTCGAAACTGATGTTTTTAAACATTTAAATGAGCATCTAATCAAATTTGGGCTTCTAGCCCAATCGGTTAAGACTCTACTTTCATCCAACCGAGGTCGGGGGTTTGAACCCCACCCTCGACATTTATTTTTTTAAGTCATTTTTTTATGTTTTAAACTCCAGGAATTATACTAATGTATTATTAAATCAAAGTAAAAATTAATTTGTTAAGTAAAACATTTCAGAAATTATTAAATTTATTTTAAAGGTTTTTAAAACTCATGATTTTAAATTTAAATACCTTATAAAGGTTATAAAAACAATATTTATGTGATTTAAATGTTATAAAGTTTTTATGGTTCAAATGTATATTATTTAAAATATTATAAATCTATATGTTAAATAAATAATTATTCAAATAGTTAGTTGAATAATTATTTAAATACTTAATTCATGTTATATCATAATTAGTGTATAAATTTATTCCTTAAACAATTACTTAAATTCTTGAAATTTATAAAACGGTATAATTTACTAATATTCTTTATTTAAGGCTTTGATATTATAAGACCTTTATAAAAAAATAATATAAAATAATTTTAAATAATTTTGCAAGTTATTCAATTATCTTTACCAAATGTTAGATAATAAATTATTAATAATTAATCTTTCCACACATTATATCTAATTTTTATTAAATCAATAAATTAAATTATTGAATCATTCTTTATCGTTCTTTATCATTTTCAATCTTAATTGATCTATACCATTTTCATTGGACCAAAACATAATCGATTCTAATTGACTTAATTATTAAAACCACCAAATTCCAAACGAAACCCTAATTCGTATTTAGTCATTAATCTTATTTTTATTCTAATTCTAAGACACCAAATCTTAGGTTGAATCGTGAAAGAATCGTTGGAACCATCTTATCTTCTTATTGTTATCTTAAGTGCAACTTATAGCATATGAGTTTCCATGTGAGTTCTCCATGCCTCTTTTTACTTTATTTCACACATTTTGGGGTGAAACATGTTAACCTTATAAATTTACACTTGTAAACATCATGATACTTGTAAATGCACTTGCAATTCATACTTTTATTTGTTATGGTTATTTGTGTTATTGTAAGTCTTATATGAGATACATATTTTGTTTACAATCATTAACTATTGCTAGCCTGACGACATCTTAGATCTTTGAGCCTGACAAGCCTATTTGGTGCTAAAGCTGATGTATTGTCGACTCCTGATGACATATACTTGTTTATCATAGGAACCAAATACACTTAGCCAATCATATATACTTGTAATCAAGTCGAGGTTTGGTTGTAACGATATGTGTTCTATAAACTTTCTAACTCATAACCTATGATGTGAATTGCTACTTGTAAACCTATATATATATATATATATATATATATATGCGTGTGTTTAACCCATGGGAACTTACCAACTTTCAAAGTTGACCTTTTATTTTTAACATATTTCAGGTTCGATACTTGTGGATATCTCCGTACTCATATAGGACTTGGACTTAGATAAATTAAACATTTTATGTTGTTGTTTATATTTTTATGTATTTTAATGACTTAATTGGCTTGTATTGTTCAATGAATAATAGTATTTAATATTATTTCAACTTAAATAGTTCCATGTGTTATGAACAATCGTTTCACATTCGTCCGCCTCGATGATTTCGCCGTCGGTCGGGGTGTGATAGAAGGGGCTGCGAGGGTGGTATAGAGTGGGGAGGTGGCGGTGGAACACGGCGGTGGCGGCGGTCGAAGGAGCTGCGGCGGTCTTTGGAGCTGCTGACGGGCGGTTGTGGAGTGGGGGCGGTGATAGAGTGGAGAGGTGGTGTTAGGGTTCAAATGAAAGAAGAAAAGGGTTAGAAGAGGTTGTGAAGAGTTCAGAAGACCTTGTTCCACATCTTCTCCGTGTAGACGTTAGGAAAACGTTTTTTAATGAAACGTCTTCCAGAAAACAAACACTCTGCGAAGTAAAAACCTCTTCCCGCGTCTGCGTGCGTGCAGATAAAAAGATGAGGAAGATGTTTTTTCAAAAAACAAACACCCCCTAAAACTAAGTCCTAAGTTGCTTATGCACAAAACATATAATATTGACATCGTCACATGGACATGTTACATGGGAAAATTGTAAAAACTAAAATATTTGGAAAGCAATGATTCAATGAATGTAACTAGCTATGGAAAGCTTTCACTTGTCTTGTTTTTTTCCCTTTCTCTTCTCATGGTGGGAGAACATTGAGTTTATGAAGTTGTAACAGGAGGTGATTCAAATGTTTTTTTTATGGGAATGTTAAACAAAAAGGGGTACTTGCTTGCATAAAGGCTCTCGAGTAACCCATGGATCCACCTAAAATATGATTTTGTCACCTATGCCCACCTTTCCTTTCATGTAGGACATCAAATTAATTCCCTCGTATGGGCTAGAATATACTCGACTGAGGCGGATTGTAAGGTATGCTCTTGAGTTGTCTTGAATTGCCCGGAATTCTTTTTGCCATATTGATTTTGTTTCAGCCCATAATCCCGCCACTACTATGATAGTAAGTCCATGTTTGACGCCATTAGTGAACATACTTCAAATCTAGCTGAAGTTTTGGGTGCAACAACCTTTTCCCATGCCACCTAATGGATTTTAGCTCTCTCCATCTCGACAATACAGAGGTCGACTTTTTTGAGTATTAGGGTGATAAAAAGATGTACTCTTTTGACATGCTCAAAGAAATGAGAAAAAAATGTGTGTGAAGTTTTTCTAGAATAAAACCTGATATTTCTTTATAAAATTGAAAGAAAAAACGTTGGCACTGAGGCTTTGTTCGCCATGAGGTTGTACTTATAAATTATCATCTAAATTTTAATATGACCAACTGAGCAAAACTAGTTTTAATTGTGAGTGATCAAATATGGTTGGAATTCAAATATTGATTCTATTAAAGTTTATGAACAGAACATACCCGAAGTGTTAGTTTTGGATCTTAGACTTAAATGTCCCAATATACTAATAATATGTTCCACAATATACTAACACTGCATCTGTTTATTTTTTCATGTGTGGATATTATGTTTAATATGGTCTTTAAACAAAGACTGGTTTCACATATTTGAAACATGGTTTGCTTGTGTTTTTTCTCTCCTTTTACTTTGTTTCATTCTATTTGTTATTGTATTTACTATTAAAAGTGTTCTTTGAGAAAATATGTTTATGATATGGACGGTATAGATGTATGCATTATGGGTTTTTTTATTATGGTTAAAAAGACAATATGAATTGCAATTTCTTTTACATATTATCAAGCTATTTGTTCTTTTGTCAGATAAAAGAACTCGTGTGGAAAGCCAAGATGAATGTGACTAGTCTTATTTGAAAAAGGACTAAAAATGGTGTTCACTTGTGAAATGTTCATGCATAAATCTATAACATGTAGAAAAAGTGAAGATGGCTTGGAGATGGATCTTGTCTCTCTTTATTTGATAACTGCTATTAATATTTCAGTTGATTGTATGCTACAATCAAAGAAAATAAATTATGTTTCTTGATTCTTTCAAAATCTCATACAATCAAGAACAAACCCGGTTGATGCTTATTCTCAAACTTTTATCTGTTATGAGATTAATTTTTTATTAATATTGTGTGTTAATGCTTATACCATTCTATTTCTTGACCATAATCAAGTATATTTATTTTGTTATTTTTTTCTTATATTTTTTATGTTTTTATTGTATCATTTATAATATTATAAAATTATATCAGGTTACTTATTTGAAAAATACTAGGATTGTTAAAGCCTCCTCTTTTTAATCTGTGCTTGTGAAGCATGAAATCTCTATTCCAGATCAACTCATTTGAGGTATAAGTAACCAGTGATGAATTCAATCACAGAAAATAAATGATTTTTGTATACTACAATGTGTGTGTGGATTAATTTCAGTCGAGACCCATCTATCCCTTTGATTTCATCCCAAGGATCTCAATATAATTCCCTTGATTTATCAAGGTATGTTTACGCTACTCTTCATTCCTCTAAATTATTATCAAGGTATGTTTACGCTACTCTTCATTCCTCTAAATTATTTACATTGCAACATATTTATAGGGTTTTTTCGGATTGAATAGTATTTTAAAATTTAATATATAAGTTTGAGTGTTTAGTATAGGTTTAGTGGTTTGAGTACATAAGATGTTGACTTTTTTGTATGTTAGCTTCCTGATTTGACTTTTGACAAATTTCAACCGAGTATGCCATTCATTTTTAGGTTAATGAATAGGATGTGGTAAACCACTTGCTGTATATGTGTACTTCAACAATATTTGTGTTTTTTCTTGTTTATTTTTTGGTCTTGTGAAATTTAAATTATTGAGCATATAGATTTAGTGAATAGTTTCATCAATCCTGTTGTGTTTTATTGAAGTACTTGAAGTAATGGATGAGTTCATTAAAAAGTTTGGGTTTGGTTGTTATTGGTTAATCATCATATGTTGTTGATTATGTTACTGTTAATGATTTAATTTTACCTTTTGGTGAAAGCAAAGTAGTGATTGTCTTGTGCCTTAGTATCTTCCCATCTAGCTATTTGGTTGTTCCTCACAAACATTGGTTTTGTTTTTTTTTACTTTTAGTAGCATCAGTGTCACTATTAATTTAATATCGTGTTACTGTTTACCTAATTTAGTTGTGCAAAAAATTCTTAAACTAAGAAAGAAGTTGCAATCAAGAAATGGAAATAAAACTCTTTTGTCATATGGATCATGAAAATATATGAACATTCCCACATAGATTACAATTTTTTTGTTCAATATCTTATTTTTACGCTCCATTGTTTTTAATCAAATGGGGCTACACTCTACTAACTCGGTTGTTTCGTCCCCGCCGCAACGTGGGGGCGTTCCACTGGTATAAGATTAAAAGTAAATAATATTTGTTTATCTTTAAAATATAATTATAAAAAATGTAAAACACCATTAAGAAGGTATTTTAACAATAAATTCATAAATCTTTTTCATATTTTTAATGTTTCAATTTGTTTTATGTAATAAACTTCATGCTAATGTTTCAAAGAAAATTTTAATCAAATTAGTTTAAACAATGAATGTTGAGCAAAATTTTCCAAACAGACAGAGATGAGTTATGTTGAAAAAATACAACAAAAATTAACTGAGAATTATTACTATATAGATTAAAAACATAAGACCTTAAATTTGAAAATAAAAACACCTTACCATATCATCTATATTAAGTTTTTGTTTTACAATCTGAATTGATTATAGACATGTATAATTTGGCTATAATTTTAGAGGCGTCATAACTTTCAGCGGCTTAAAACGTGACTATCTAGAGTAAATTATTATTTTCGTTCCTGTAGTTTGACGAAAATCACGCTTTCAGTCCAATAATTCATTTATTACACTGACGGTCCAATAGTTTTAAGATTTGTTTCAAATTTACCTGAAATGTTAACAATGATACTGTTTATTCAGTTAAATCATATAAAAAGACTATTACGACCATTGATATTTTTAAAATTCCCTTCCTTATCCCCACCCCATCCTTATCTCTATTTCTTTTGTATTTCTCTCTCTCTCTCTCTCTCTCTCTCTCTCTCTCACACCTAAAATAATTAAAAACACCCACCACCTCCACCACCAACCACCTCCTGTGCCACCACCTCACCAACCACCTTTGGCTACCATTGCCACCCCCAAGCACCTCTGGTTGCCACCTCCATCCCCAACCACCTCTTTATCGCCAGGTCATCACCACCACCAGTTTCCCTACCACACAACATTAGATAAAAAAAAGAGAGAAGATAAATCTAAGGGTTTCATGATGGTGCCCGGTGGGTTTCAGGCGGCGGCAGAGGTTGTTATCAGTGGTGAAGTTGACGACGGTGGAGGGAGGGGTTGTTAGGGCGGTGATGGAGGTGGCGGTCGAGGAGGGCGTCGCTGGTTGAGGTAGAAGTGACGGGCGGAGAGGATGGTGGAGGTAGCCGCCAAGGAAGGCTGTGTAGGTGGCCGCCGAAGAGGGAGACAGAGGTGGCCATCAAAAAGGATGATGGAGTTGGTAGTAGAATGTGTTTGGGACTCTTTGGAAAAATGATAAATGATTGGAGGTGGGAAAGAGAATAGGGTGGGGTTTTATTTTATTATTATTATTATATTTTAATTATAATGGTAAATTTGTCATTTCAAATTAATTTACACAGAAAATTCAAACAGTGTTAATGATTCAGATAAATTAAAATAAATTTTAAAATTATTAAACTGTCAGTGTAACAATTAAAATATTAGATTAAAATCGTGATTTTCATCAAACTACATAGAAAATTTACTAAACTATTTAATCACACTCTAGAGACGCACTTATTAGGTATGCATACCAAAAAACATCTAAAATCGTTTAGTTGCAAAAATTGTATTTGAATACGTATGCTCCCAAAGTAAGATCCGACACGTGTTTCCTCTTTCGTATCATCCACTATAAAATATCGTAAACCTTCATTCTCCACTTCTCTCAAACCCTCCTACTTTTGAGGCGTCGTCTTCTTCATCATCTCTTCACACCGCTGAATCTCTTCACAAACCCTAGATCTTTCACCCTCCGATCTCAAGGTACCGATCTGATCGATCATCATATCGTTTAGGGTTTCTGTTCCGTGAGTTATTGTTATTGGTATCGATTCGATGCGATTCTGATGATGTTTCTTTTGATTGTTTGTTTGTTTGTTTCAGATGGTGTCTGATGCGAGCAAGAAGAAGGCGCTGCAGAAGAAGGCCGCCGCCGCTGCCAAGAGAGGAGGGAAGGCGGCCGCCGCCGCTAGTTCCGCCAAGGCGGCGGCGATTGGTACGATGAACGGTAGTTCCAGTTCGGATAATTTGTCGAATGGGATGGGGGCTCTTACGATTTCTGACCGTACTTGTACCGGTGTTCTTTGTTCTCACCCCTTGTCTAGGGATATTCGGGTAAGAAGTTTTGTCGATTATTTGATTTCTATTGTGTAATTTGGGGCTTTTGTTGTTTTACTTGAATTGATACATCTGATAATCTATCTGTGTAGTTTGATTGAATGTTACCGGCAATATGTAGGATTTGAGATTTTAACAACCAGAAAATAAGTTTTTGTTTTACAATCTGTAATGATAGATATTGCTTTTATGGTTCTTGGCTTATGGTGATGATTCTTAAGGCTTATTATATGTAAACAACAGTATGATGTGTCTCTTAATTGTTGGATACTAATACACTGTTAGAACGATGACGGTTTATGATCTCAAGCATCTCTTGGTTGGTTTGATTGCTTGTACTGTTAAGTTTTTCAGTAACTGACACCATAAAACTTTGTGTTATCGCGAGTAAATAATCGTGTGTGATGTAAATTGCAAAAGAAAAACTGTTTGTGCTTGTTTACAGTGATGTTGGTGGTGCATGGTGGATAATCTGTGGACCTTGTTAGTTTAGTCTTAAAAGTGGCTTATTTCCATGGCTTATTAAAGTTATGTTATTTGGGTGATTTTGATGCTGTGGTCTTATGATTTATGAATTGTTGCGTGAGTACTATTTTTACATAAGTTCAAGTGCTTTATTTCTTTGGTGATCTGCTTTATGGTGTCGCAAAGATTTAAGCTTTGTTATGGGGAATTGTTCCAACGTATATGATTTATTTACAGTAATTTTTGTTTCCTAGCGTTGTCAATATGTTGCTGGTTTTTCTGTAGAAATTCAATAACTAGAATACATGGATTAACATTATTCTCTAAAATTAATTTTAATTTTTGTTACTGCACATGGAAAGAACAATAATTTTCTAGTGGTGGTTATTTTTCCATTACTGGATTATCAGTTTTGACAAGTTCATACATTCGTGTATGCCAGTATTCATTTTATGGAACTTTATTAAAGATGCTGCAATGTTTGGTAGTTGGTATTACCTTTTAAACAGTTGCTAATTTTATACATTTATGCATTCTAGTATTGATTTTATGGTACTTTATTAAAGATGCCCCAATGTTTGGTAATTGGTATTACCTTTTAAACCTTGGCTAACTGCTAAAGATACCTCAATTTTTGGTATCAATTTACCGAACATATACTTAAAATATCTTGATGTTTGGTATTACTTTCTAAAACTCTGTAAAGACATATCAAATGTTCGGTATCACTTTTGACTAAATTGTAACCTGACCTTTAATTTGTAATTGCAGATTGAGTCTCTGTCTCTAACTTTCCATGGACATGATCTTCTTGTTGATACTGAGCTGGAGCTCAACTATGGGAGGTTTGCACCATTTCCTTGTGGCATGTTATTATTTCTGTATGCTTTTTATGTTTTTTATACATTTGTTGAATGAGCTATTTTTTTCTAGACGTTATGGTTTGCTTGGGTTGAATGGCTGTGGGAAATCAACTCTTCTTACTTCAATTGGATTGCGAGAACTTCCAATTCCTGAACACATGGATATATTCCATCTCACTAGAGAGATTGAAGCTTCTGACATGTCCTCACTTGAGGCTGTGATGAATTGTGATGAAGAGAGACTAAAGTTGGAAGCAGAAGCTGAACGCTTAGCTGGACAGGTTTTAACATATCTAAAGTTAAATTTTTTAACTTCTTTAACTGTCTATCTTGTAATTAAAGCATAGTTTGCTTGTGGATTTAGGATGATGGTGGTGGTGAAGCACTTGATCGTGTCTATGAACGTTTGGATGCTATGGATGCATCCACTGCAGAGAAACGTGCTGCTGAGATTTTGAATGGTTTAGGTTTTAACAAGAAAATGCAAGAGAAGAAAACAAGGGATTTTTCTGGTGGTTGGAGAATGAGAATTGCTTTGGCACGTGCTTTGTTTATGAACCCAACTGTTTTGCTGCTGGATGAACCCACAAATCATCTTGGTGAGTTACTCTTTTCTTAAGATTTGAAAGAAAGATAAGAAGTTGTGATATTAATATGTTTTTAATGGATTGTAGATCTTGAGGCTTGTGTCTGGTTGGAAGAAACTTTAAAGAAGTTTGAGAGGATTCTTGTTGTTGTGTCACACTCTCAAGATTTTTTGAATGGTGTATGCACTAACATTATTCATATGCAAAGTAAGAAACTGAAGATGTATACTGGTAATTTTGACCAGTATGTTCAGACCCGCTCAGAACTTGAAGAGAATCAGATGAAACAATACAAATGGGAGCAGGACCAGATTGCTAACATGAAGGAGTATATAGCCCGGTTTGGACACGGGTCGGCTAAGTTGGCCCGACAGGCTCAGAGCAAGGAGAAGACTTTAGCTAAGATGGAACGTGGTGGTCTAACTGAAAAGGTGACTCGGGACAAGGTTTTGGTTTTCCGGTTTGTTGATGTGGGCAAGCTTCCACCACCTGTTCTTCAGTTTGTTGAGGTTTCTTTCGGTTACACACCTGATAACCTCATCTACAAATCCCTTGACTTTGGTGTTGATCTTGATTCTCGTGTGGCGCTGGTGGGACCCAATGGAGCTGGTAAGAGTACTCTTCTGAAGCTGATGACAGGGGAACTGGTTCCTCTTGATGGCATGGTGAGGCGCCACAACCACTTGAGGATTGCCCAATACCACCAACATTTGGCTGAAAAACTTGATTTGGATATGTCTGCTCTGCTGTATATGATGAGAGAGTACCCAGGAAACGAAGAGGAAAAGATGCGAGCTGCCATTGGGAGATTTGGGCTGACCGGGAAGGCTCAAGTGATGCCTATGAAGAACTTGTCAGATGGTCAAAAGAGCCGTGTGATTTTTGCATGGTTAGCTTTTAGACAACCACAGATGCTGCTTTTGGATGAGCCGACTAACCACTTGGATATTGAAACAATTGACTCTTTAGCTGAGGCTTTGAATGAATGGGACGGTGGTATGGTGCTTGTGAGCCACGACTTCAGGCTCATTAACCAGGTGGCTCATGAGATATGGGTATGTGAGAATCAAACCATCACTCGGTGGGAAGGTGACATTATGGGTTTCAAAGAGCACTTAAGGAGTAAGGCTGGTCTCTGAGTAGATCAGTAGAGACCGGTTTGTTATCATGGTCTCCATGTAATACCAAGCTCAAGGATCAAAAGGCGCGCATCCTTATAGCAACTTGGGTTGGACTAGCGTGTGTGGTGGTTCATGGTGCATGCTGAGGTGGGACTATGATGCTAAGTTATGACATAATATGATGTGATGACCATGGTTAACTTGTGAAAGTTTAAGGCTATTGAACCTATTTCATTCTTTTTGGACCTTTTTAAGTTCAATTTTTCACTATATTTGAGTTTGGTTTTACCAGCAAAGAACATATCCTCTATTATATTGCTACAATTTTATTGAAGAGTGTAATGATGTACTTCTAAGCTATCGTTGAATTTTATATTTTGCTTGTGTTTTGTGTTCTATCTTTTTGTGTTCTATTTTGGATGTTTCTTAAAATGGAATATGGTGCTTACCATTGCGTCACAAAAGTTCTTTGGTTTCTAGTGAAGCGTAGTTGAACATTTGGTCCATTTGGAGCTCGAGTTGATTAATTTTAGCCTTCATCAAGGCTTATCAAGTTTAGAATTCATCGAGTTAAGCTTTAGTCTAGTTTAGCCGTTTGCAATCCAAGATATGGAGTCTAGTTTGAGCCTAGTCAAGGTGTTAAGCTACTCGTTAAAATCAGGTTTGAGCTTAGTCTGAATTAGTTGAGTCGGGCTTCTGCTTGAATGAGCTCATTGCAGTATTGTCTTGGCGGAATTAGAAAAGTAAAGTCGAATCTTGTCTACGGGCCTATGTCCTACGTTTGTTTGGCTCACTTTTTTAGTAGTGAACTCTACATTTGTCTCTCCGGTTCTTTGTTCTACTGGTTGTTTGGTTCTAACCGGTCTTTGTTATCTTCTTTTTATATTTTTTGACTGGGTAAAGGATCATTGACAAACAATTGACTCATCCGATCATCTCCATTACTTGAGTACGAAACCCGAGACCACTCTCAGGATGAAACTCACCTTAAGTGAGAAAGGCCAACATAAAACCCATTATTTTTGTCATTCCCCCTATTTTAATAAAGTCTTGAGGACCTCACCTCAACCACGACCGGTGATCATTGGTATTTGTTATCTCATGTTCATGTTTATTCCTTAAAGAAACAGAGGTTAGGGAGCAAAAGATCCACTTTATAATAATAAACATTTGACATAGTACAACAATTCACATTCTTGATATAAACAACAAATCAATATCAGTTACCAAATGATCTTCCAAACATTGCCTAAAAACAGGAGATCTGATACAGATATAAATAGTTTTCTCCACAATGGGCAAAACAGATCTTTCGAATCCTATGCAACTTGATCGAAAACTGATTGAGATTCAGTAACTTTCCAGTGCAGTATTACATGAACTCCAACCAACATCATCTCCCGAACTCGCTTCTCTCTGAGTCAACATCCACTCGAGCTCACTCGGCCTACAAGGCACCATAAGTGCACCCTCATGGTAAAACCCATACTCGTCGGCTGCTCTCTCCAACAACCTTCGAAAAGATGGCTGATCAAGGCACGCTAACGGAACCACAAACCTCCTTTCTTCGTCATCATCAGCTGCAATCACAGCAAAATGGCCTTCTTTCACATCTTCAGGAACCGTTTCTTGACCCGACCCAAAACTCGCGTTCCTCGGCCCCCAATTCTTGGCTTGCAGAATACCCTTTTGCAGCTTCTCTATCACCACTTTAAGCTTCAAAATCCCATTGTTTTTCTTTGAAAAACTTTGTGCTCTCAACTTTCCCATTTCGTATACTCTCTCTTTTTGATCAAACAGTTTGCTCTTTATTCGGCAATCTACATCTATATCAGTTTTACATCCTTTTATAGACTACTTGAAGAATCATATGTGTGCACTGTTTATTTGTGAATGAATGTGCAGCAGCTGCATGTGCATGGAACCAAAGCCATGAATGAAAGGTCATTGTTTGTGTAGAGTCACATCTGTCCTTTATATTTCCACAAATTTAATGACCCTCTCAGGTATGTCCAAATCACAAGTATTATCCAATTGGTCTAACACCAAAATTAGAGGCCACAAATAGGCGAATTAGTTAGCGCGAATGGGTTAATCATAGAGGTTTTCTAGTTAACGGTCAGTGTCTAGTATATATAGCGACTACGAGGATACATAAGGCGGTTATATGTCAAACATTTACGTACTAGTGTTTTTATAACTGGTTTTGTATTAAACTTGTAATCGTCGAGTCATAAGATCGTACAAAAACAAATTTGTATGGATATATGTGCTACGAACAGAAGTGTCAAATGCAAAAAAAGAAAGAGAGGCTAAAATCATGAGTTATATAAGCAAAAATAACACGCTCGTTTCAGTGTTAACGAGCTAATCTACTTGTAAGTTACTCAAGCTTAGCTCATTAAAAGCCCAAATTTAGCAGAGCTTAAACGAGCTCCAACCTAAATTAGAGCTCATTTGATAAACAAAAATTTGCATGTGCTTGATCCATATGAAATTATTATTTATATAATTATATTATTTTGTACTTCAAACAGCTAATCTATTAAAAATATGAGTAAAACTTCACTGTATCATGTTTAGATGGATTTGAAGTTTTGAACGGTTAAAAATATAAACACATTTTACGATTTATCGGTTTCTATTTCTTATCAGTTTTGATTTATTAAAATAAAACATAACCATTTCGACCTTATTTAATAAATATAATTCTAAATGAAAACGTGTTGAATAAGTCAAGTGAACCACTAGGATATTTTTTCTTTTGCCTTTTTATTCTTTTTCTAATTCATTTAAATATAAAACATAAAAATACAAAATTAAAATAAATAGCAACACAATAGCAAATAAAATTGACAACTATTCAATTATTCATGTAAAGAATATTTAAATTGAACTTTCAACTATTTTTGTATATAATAACCGAATTATCTTAACTTCGTTACCTCGGTGTTTCAAAACCTGAAGATTATTATTTTATTAACAAACTAGATTACTAACCAAACTTCTTAATGAATGAATAATAATTCAAAATTCTAGTGTCTATTCTAGTAATATCATAAAACTAAAAAAATATGAATCACAATAAATTAAGATGGCCATTTGTAATATGTTTAGCCATTTGTAATATGTTTAGCCATTTAGAAACTTGTCCTCATGTCCCTAATAATATAACAGGACATCATTTATTTAATTTTGCTATTAAAATTCATATTAGTTCAAAATGATAGTAATTAATAAATTATAATTTAGTTGAGATGCTAGACAAGAATCAAATTGAGGGTCCAAAAGGGTTGAGTAGGTTTGCACATTGGGGTTGGGGTTGGGCAGGGAGATAAGGCAAGTGCCATGTGAGGTAACTTGGCACCTATAATATGATTGGAACATTTTTGAAAATGTTTATTTGATCAACTTTTTTATTTATTTAAATACTTATTCGACTAGCTCATCCTTTAATATATCCCACCTCAACATGGGCATCTCTACAGCAAAACAAGTTTGTTCATTCAAACTTACGATGACCGGCTCAAATGAAGCCATGTGTCTAAATAGGGTCATTACGAAGATCGGATGAACTTACACAGGTTCGGACGACCACAAGTTTGTTCGGACGAACTTACGAAGGTTTGGACGACCGTAAGTTTGTTCGGATGACCTTAAGTTTGTTTAGACGAACGCATGAACGTTCGGACGACCGTAAGTTTGTTCGGACGAATGAAAACAAGTCCTTCATAAAAACCCTATTTAAACACGTGTCTTCATCTGAGTCGGTCGTTTTGGATTCGGAAGACCTTGTTCTATGGTCGGAGACGACTCTGTTAGGTTGGGATATTTTTTAAGGATTACTTGGTTAAAAGAATAGTTTTAAATTTGTATTTTCTATTTGAGAAAACAAAACGTAAAAGTTTTTGTTTGTGGTAGATTGGGCTTTGTCGCAATCTTGTCGAAAATATTTTTGCCATGAAGTTTTTCTTAAATACTCAGTTTTGTAACAACCTTGTCTATATCGTCGTTTTGCTATAATATTACAACAAAAAGCGATGACTTTTAGTAGTACATAAGAAGGGGAGAGAGTAATGAAATGTTAATGTAAACGAGAGCTAGGGAATTGAAGATAGTTCTATACAACATAGCCTAAGATAAGTTGGGCCCATGGCATAATTACGCCCAATCATACCAATAATTGTTGCAAAAACGCTTTATCAATCTTGTATGTTTCTAGATCTCATTTTCGATAAAGGGTACAAAAAGTACAACTGTACAAGACCTACATCAAATATACAATAGGTCTTTATATAACAACATCCAATTGGATAAACTCACAGCTCTTAGTATGTCACGTATACTATTATACGTGACGTATAACTTTTTTATTGTCACTCATCATCACATCAATTATTCACGCCATTTTATACAACTCATAAAACGTGTTTAAAAACAAACTGCTAGTCGTCACATTACCATAAAGGTGGCGCCTATGTGACATATATAGTGTTATACTCCATGGATTGGTGGCCACATACTAGACATACAAGACAACTCGTGGGAGCAACCGGTAGAGGAGCTAGCCTAGTAGCCGCCAACAGGGGAGCAACACAACAGTCACCATAGAAGCCTTAACATTCTTGATATATTTACAGAGATGTCAGACTATTTGCACAACTGGAGGCCTTGACAAAGGAGGTTGCCCAGGTCATGTGGCTTTAGAGTCGTCGGATCAATCGTTTGGAGGGTCTTATGCACTAACACGTTCAGCTTGTGATAAGACAGACGAGGGTTGCAAGTATTAACCATCCTGAGCTGCTAGTTATATCTTTTATAAAAACTATCTTATCTAAAGTTATTATGTAAAGTGTTTTATATCAAAGTTACTATAAAATATGTATTCTAAATCATTATATAAAGTGTTTTAAAAAAATTTATAACAATATTCATTTAAAAATATATATTTTCATAAAAAATATTTTCTTGTAAACTTTGAATAAAAAATTATACATGTCACATAAGTGTAATATAAGGCTATACCATTGTATAGCTCAACCGGCAGATAATGATCGACACATGTATCAAAGAGTTTAAGATGTCAACCCTATATTATACAAGACGTATAGTTCATGAGGTGTAAACTTAGAATCCTAGGGTGTCCAAATTAAACGACCATACCTAATGCATATTGGTTTAGATAAAATACTAACAGTTTTTTTTAATTATTAGTTAGTTGGTAATACCAAATGACGTTTAGCTAAATGATATTATAGCGTGTTAATGATAATTGTTTTCTAAAAAATAGAAGTTTGAGTTTCATAGTAGATTCTGGAGTAGAATTAGGAGTTAATTAGTGTTGCAAGTATTAGATATTAGAGTTTGTAATATACTCTAGAAGCCTATTGATCCCGTAAGATCATACATTAATCTTCATTATATAACATGGTAAGTTGTTGTTCTAAAAAGAAAACAGTAATGTTATTATCTAGTAATTTAAATGACATTTAGAATGATAGATAATAATAAATGACAAAAACTATTTAAAAACCACCCATGTTCAAAACTAATTAAAAGCAATACTGTAAGCTAAAAAATAAGGTATTGCTATTCAAAAAAACCTAAAAATTCAGATAAAATATAATTAAATATAATAAAAGCTAATACCCTACTAACATGGATTCCATACGTATATAAGTTAATATAATTATTGTTACAAACCACGTGCGCATAATTACAAGCACCCTTCACCTCTTTGTATAGTGAAATATGCTCTATATCAACATCCAGCTTAAACACACAAAAATGATTGAAACACACTTACAAATTTAATTTGTGGGTGTGACTTGGTTATAAATTTTCATTATTTGTTTATTTGGTTATAAATTTTCATTATTTGTTATAATCTAGTTACTACTAGTTTCCTGCCTTTAACTTTTTATAGGTCATTTGGTAACACAAATTATGATTTGTTTTATGCATTAGTTAACATGGTATTAATAGGGTTTTAAAAAAATTTCAATAACAAGTTTTTCAAGATTATAAAAAAATTCTTCATTTTAAATCGTTTGTATAGTCAACATCTTATTAGTTGTTTGTTATCCTTTTCACATAACTTTTCAACATGTCCTATATCATTTATAGGTTACAAACATGTATCATTCATACGCTAAAAGATAAAACCATTTTATTTTATATTATTAATAGCTTTTTTTAATCAACGATACACTTTTTTGAAAATGAAATGATGACATTGCGCCTTGATATTTCACTATAAAATGTACCTTTACACGTAAGTTTAGAAAAATAGTGCCCAAAGACTTGTTTGGTTGCTACTTGTGGAACATTATATTCATGAAAAGCCTGTATTATAGAAATTTCACAAATAATGCACTAGCATCATTATAGCAATAACACACATAAATTAAAAGCTTTTAATTGTGTGTTGAATCAAATCACACAAGTTAGAATTTTCAAGTTGATAAGTTTAAAACTGACTTAAATATTTATAATCCCTACCAAAATATCTTCTTTTAACACACAAACATATGCAAGTGTGTATGTATGTATGTAGAGGACATGGGGTGTGTAAAATATCTTAGCAGTTAATACATTGTTGTATAAAATATAAAAAGAAACCAAGTGGAGGTGACCTTTTTTAAGGTCAAGTCTTTTTCAATACTTCTAGCCTTCACCCCCACCAACAAAACATAGAAACATGAAAACATGGACATTAATTAGAAGTTACTGTTAGGATATTTCATGCACTTTTTGGTTAGAATCTAGATGTTAGTTGCCAAAGCTTAGTTGAGACATTTAGATGTTAGGATAATATAAAGATTCTTACTTGGTACATATATGTGACATGTTTACATAATTAAAACATACATATTAATAAACATAGGATTAACAATCACTTTTATCTTTTAACCTGCAAAGTAGTGGTAGTTGTAGTACGACGGGAGGTGGTGGCAATGGTAGGGAGGCAACAACAACATCAGGCATCAGGAGAACTCGTTTACTATACAAAAAGAACTCATTTACTATATATATAAAGATTCTTACTTGGTACATATATGTGACATGTTTACTTAATTAAAACATACATATTAATAAACATAGGATTAACAATCACTTTTATCTTTTAACCTACAAAGTAGTGGTAGTTGTAGTACGGCGGGAGGGGGTGGCAGTGGTAGGGAGGCAACAACAACATCAGGCATCAGGAGAACTCGTTTACTATACAAAAAAAACTCATTTACTATATATAAATGAAAAAGAAAACACTATTTTACCCTTAACATTAGTCTGGAAGCAACGACAACATCAGACAGCAAAAGACTCATTTACTATAAAATAACTCATTTACTATATAAGAAATGAAAAAAAATTACTCTTGACATGAGTCTGGAAACAATAAGAATACAACAATAAGTGAAATTAATGTCAAATATTTCCACTTGTTGGAGTGATAATTTGGAGAGACATCAGTGCACTATATACTTGTTCAAGAGTAAATACAATTTAGTTGTCTTCATTCTCCAAGATCTCATGAAAACATGAAAACATATAACAAGTGAAATTATTCTAAACACTTCACGTTATACATACTGATTCACATAAAGTTGATATAGGGTAATATTCAGAGTTCAGGGTTAATCATTTAGAAAAATAATGCAAAAAAGACTAGCATATTCTGTAGCTACCCATGAAGTACTATAAGTAAAACATTGGGAAAATCAAGTATTAATATATTTATAATTATGAACAACTCATAAGAAAAAGGTAAATAATATAAGGGTACTAATATTAAGAAACACACCATTATAAATCGACACTCATTATACGTCTCGTATAATACTATACGACACCCTATACGACACATATAGGGCTATACGATACGAATAGCAAAATTCGAGAGTGAATACAAAGAAAAATTCAGGGGTTGTCACAGGGGTTATACGCCCCATATAGGCTATGTGACCTCCTATACGACGTGTATAGGACTATGCGACCCATATAGAAAATTAAGGGTGTTGATTTGTAATTGGAGGGGGTGAATCACATTGTCGCAATAACCGGACCCAAACATGAATGCTGTTGATGGCTACGATCTATCACTTGTTAGGTTTGGATCAATTGATAAAAGCTGTTTTATACATTAAACGGCTATGATATCAATGACACAGATCACCTTGTCCCATTACAAAAAGTGATTTTGTAATGATTGGGCATGGACATATTAAAAATGTATCAACATTTAAATTTGTTTGGCAAAGCACAAACGTTGCAATAATATCATCAATGCAATTACATATTGATCAAGGCTTTTGTGTTTTATATCAAAATCTTACAAGTTGGAGATTTCAAGTCAATTAGATGCAATTCACAGTTAGTTTAAAGCCGACTTCGAATTTTGATTTCGTTACGAATTTTGCAATGGTTTTTGTATTTATTATTAATTATCTTTCGATTTTTTGATTTTGTTACAGATATGGAATTCGTGAAGAAAATTATTTTATCACTTTAATTAAATACATATGTTATTCCTTTTGTCATGGATATTCTATAGATTTAATTAAATTTTGATTTTTAAAATTATTTCTTATTCTTACTATGGGTTTGCTAGACTATTTTTTGTTTTTTTTTTCAAAATTTATTTATTGATTTGGGTACGGATTTTATTAAATTATTTTTTATATATTAATTATATCAATTTTGCTTAAATTTCCTTACATATTTGGTACCAACATGATTTGCAACGAACATGGTTTGCAACATTATACTATAGGTTAACCATAACAAAATTTGTTCGTAGCAAATTCGTATCTACTTCTTAACAAATTTGCTACTGATATTTTTCATAACAAAAAATCCATAAAAAATACGTGATCCTGCATAGTGTTCATTCTTTATAATTCGTATTAGAATATCGTTTATAATGTTTATATGTATGTACGCAGAGGGTTGAGAGTGTGTAGTATTTCAAAATATCTATAACCAATTAATACATTATTGACTAAAAGATTAAAGTGCATCCAAGCGGAGGTGACCATTTAAAGGTTAAGTCTTTTTCTATACTTAAGTCCTCACCCCCACCACAAAACACAGAAACATGTAAACATGGACATTAAATGTTTTGGGATATTTGATGCACTTTCTGTGTGGCTTTTGTACTTATGTTGTCAAAAGTTTAGGATGTTACTATATTAAGGACAATTTAAAGATGTTACTATATGTTACATATTTAAGGATAACTGAAAGATTCTGAGTTTGAATTTATATGTGTATATGTTTATTTAATTATTACAGATACGTATATTAATAAGCATAGGATCGGATTAACAATTTTCTGTTAATCTTTTGATCCTTTTCCCTAATATTTTACTTTAAATTTCGACTTTACAAATTCCTTTTAATTTTAACATACTTATTATAACTTTAAAGTTGGGGTGATCCTCGAATATCCAATTTTAATGATGTAACTAGTGGGTCATTGGGCTACTCCGCGGGTTTGAAACGTAAATACGATGATGGGGTGTTAAAAACTGTATCGTTTGGTTTGATGACTTTTATAAAGTATTTATTCTACCAAAAAAAATTAGAAATGCAAAAGAAAACTGAAAAGGTAAGTATGTATGTGGTTGTATTTTTCATATTACTCAAATAAGAATGAGAGGCTATAGGACTCAATGGTAGATTCTAGAACAGTATCTCAACTAGAATCTAATCTAACAAACTCAACAACCTTCAACTAACATAACAACCACTAACTAACATACATGACAGCCATACTAATATCACTAATATGCCCCCTCAAGCTGAATTAGGGGAAGCCATGTGAAGCTTGGTCCGAAGACTATCAAAGCGAGAAGCAGATAGGCCTTTGGTCAATATGTCAGCAAGTTGAGATGTAGTAGTAACATAACGAACAGACAACTGCTGAGATAAAACCATGTCTCGAATAAAATGTAAGTCAATCTCAATGTGTTTCGTACGTTGATGAAACACAGGATTGACAACAAGATAAGTAGCACCCATATTATCACACCACAAAGTAGGAGAGTGTAACTGAGGAATATGCAACTCCTGAAGTAAAGACATAATCCAACGAATTTCAGCAGCTGTATGAGCAAGAGCTCGATACTCAGCCTCGGTACTTGAACGAGCAACCGTAGGCTGCTTCTTGGAACTCCAACTAATAAGGTTGGGACCAAGAAACACACAGTAACAAGTAGTAGATCTACGATCATCCGGACAACCAGCCCAATCCGCATCTGAATACCCATCAAGATCAAAACATGATGATCTACGAAACGTCAAACCAAGAGAGCTGGAATCATGCATATATCTCAAGATACGCTTGACGGCAGCCCAGTGACAATCAGTAGGTGTCTGAAGAAATTGAGAAACCTTACTAACCGCATAAGCAATCTCAGGACGAGTCAAGACAAGATACTGCAAAGCACCAACAGTACTGTGATACAAAGTCGGATCGGACAACGGTATTCCCGAATACCGAGAAAGCTGTTGACCAGAAGCAACTGGGGTGGATAATGGGCGACAATAGGCCATGCCCGTACGCTGTAACAAATCAAGCAAGTAACGCTGCTGACAGAGATGGAGACGATCATCAGTAAATATGGCCTGAACACCCAAGAAATATGATAAAGGCCCCAAGTCCTTCAAGGAAAACTGTGAATGTAACCGAGTAATCAGCGATGAAACAAACTCAGAAGAGCTTCCGGTGATAATAATGTCATCCACATACACGAGAACATAACAAATGCTATCACCATGCTAATAAACAAATAGAGATGTATCAGAGATGCACTGAGTAAATCCACCAGCCAAAAGAGTATAAGAAAGCTTGGAAAACCAAGCTCTAGGTGCCTTCTTGAGACCATAAAAAGCCTTCCTAAGAAGACAAACATG